>SNQN01004863.1:0-17177 GCA_008642245.1 Bassia scoparia | reverse complement strand
ACACACACACACCACACAACACAGACCACCAGCAGCACAGCATACACACACCCACAGGCAACAAACATATAAGATCAAAATAATCAATCACTTACATAATTTATGTCAGCCACATGAACCAAAATGTTATTTCACCCACTTCATTCCAGCTTCTTCATATATTTTATTTTATGTATTGCTTCCTTCGCTAATTTGCATTTTATATCGATTTATTGGTGTTGAGGTGGTTAATTTACTTGGTGTTTATTTGGTAGGCGAGATTTTGTGACAGTTTTGTTTGACTCATGACATGAGTTTGTTTTGTTTTGTAGAATGAAGAGATACTCTTTTAATTTGGAAGATTTTCCCCTGTATTTTGAGTTGTTTTGCAGAGTACATGGTTTTAATTGGGCTTCAGATGCATTCTGGTGAAGCATRAATTTTTTTAATAGTTATGGACGGGTTTAATTTAAGGTTATTGCAATGAGTTTTGGATGCAGAATGATTGTGATAGCATGTTCAAAGGTTTAGTTGTATTGAGTTTGAATTGAATAGTTGTTGTTTACTTTGGTCTCATGTTTTGGATGCAGAATGATTGTGATAGCATGTTCAAAGATTTAGATGTATTTAGTTTGAATTGAATATCTGTTGTTTACTTTGGCCTCATATCAAATACTCAAATAGTCCCTGCCATTTCGATATTTTAGGATCTGCCTTTCTCATTTACCTTCATGACTTGATGTCAATCTCTATCTTTTGTTGATGGTCAAAGTAATTAGTMTTTGGATGGACGTGGAGGTTGAGTTTTAAGGTGGTAGTGACTGGTGGCTTTGTAGTTTGTCTGTTTTTCCCAATTGCTTCCATTATGCTCCTGTCAGATCTTTGTCATTTACAAGTGACTGTTTCAGTGTTACAGTTTTACTGTGTGGGATGTGGACTCTAATACTTGAGTTCATGCCTAGTAATATAATTAGTGACTGGCTAAAACTGTAAAAGCTGGTGTAGTTCTTTGATCAAATCTGACATTATATGTCGGACTTTTCACCTCATTATGACAATTACATTTGTATACAARTATACATGTTTTCCTATAGCTGTCATCATTTCTGCCCAACATGTAAACTTCTTTGCCACAGTAATTATTGTAGCTCTATGTACTCTTTTGACGTAACTTAACACTCCAATATGAGTATTGATATTTGCCACTTTGCTCGGGAATATAGTARGATACACGAAATCTTGTAAAATTGACATCAAGCATTTGTAATTCTGTATGTGTACCCTTACCAAGCATGATTATCCTAGTCTGAGCTCTATGATTCAGTCTTTTATATTGATTATTAAATGAATGCATTTAATGATTTTTCAGGAGGCTCGCACATATGCTGAAGAAAATGGTCTTTTCTTCATGGAAACGTCAGCAAAAACTGCTCAAAACGTTAATGAGATATTCTATGAAATAGGTTTGTTATGCTAAATAAATTTAGTCAAATTATTTGCACATGTATATAACATAAATGATATACAGTATGTGTGGTTCTTTACTTCTGCTTGTTTCTTTCTGGATGATCTATGATAGTTGTGCATAGAACAATACTCTCTGAGTCCAAGTTTGCTACTCTCTCTGTCCCCAAACGATTGCAATGTTTTCCATAAATAGTATAGGGGACCATCACTTTACTCTCACAAAAACTCTATTTGGGCCCCACTTTTTTTCTCTCTCTCTCTCTAAATCTCTAATTTCACACACCATAAAAAGTTAAACTATCTTTTGGATATTGCTAGATTTCCTTTATGAGGCCTATTGCGACCACTTTTATGATTTCGTCCTTTAATAGTCAATAAAAAGCACCATCTATCCCACCAACTCAAAGCCAAAAATTAAAATTAAAATAGTAGCCATACCTAAATGTAGCAAAAGGGGCTTGAGGGTATAACTCTCTGAACACTCCCTTTTCTTTCTCTTTTTTTCTTTTTTTTTATAATTGAAATTTATAAATACTTTGTTGATACAACTATCAGTTCTCTGAATTGTAACTTTATTGTTTTATTTTTTCTGCATCAGCATGACTTTTTTCGGAGTGGTTGTGTGTGGATGAATAATGAAATGTTAGTGGTGGAAGTGAATGATAACTATGGAAACTTAATTCAATTATAAGGGAAGTTATTTGAAATTGTGAAGCTGAAGAAGGCACTAAAAATAGTAAGGCTGCAGAACCACTAAAAATAGAAATAATAAAGGCACTTGAAATAGACYATACRTAGCAAATTGTCCTCGCACCCTACTTMAAAACCCTAGGTGCACATCTTAACTACCTGGATCTGCTCACTTTTCAAGAAATTTCTGAAAGCTATCCTTGCCACATAATGTTTATCTATTTTTATCGTTAGAAGTTAGAACTGTGGCACTGTTACTGTTTTCTGAATCTTTGAAGTGTTTTTTTTTTTTTTTTTTGCCCCATTTTTTCATAAAAAAATCATAAAAAGTTTGTTGCTGCCACCTTAGCTTATGATTCCATTCTATTTCTGACATTGAATTAACATCTTGTGATGCAGCCAAAAGATTACCAAGGGCTCAAGCGCCACAGAACCCAGCTGGAATGGTTCTCGTCAACCAGCAAGGAGATGCAACCAGAGCCTCAGCATGCTGTTCTTAAGTATTCTGGACAGGGCTTTACTTCATGTACGTTGGTCATTTGGTGAATTATTGTTTTGTAACTGATGACTTTGACTTGTTTTCTACATCTATGATGCCTGTACAATTTGTTATGCTTGTGTTTTCTTTGGAGATGCATCCTCTGATATTCTTTTGCTGCAACAACCAATAAAAAACAACTCAACTCATGTAGTAGATTATGACATCCTCTGCTGGTAAAATTTCTCTATGCACATATTGTGTCTGTAGCTGCGATTGAAGTAATGGTTTTCTTTGAACAGGAACTGGTGTGTTTCAGAATAGAAGAAATGCCAAGAACTCCAAGGCCTTGCTAAGTGGGCGATATGTGTGTGTAGGCGTTGTTCTGTGTCTTATAATCTGTAAATTGGTGTGATGATGTTATACTGACCGTCTGACTCAGTTATTGTTTATGCGAATATCTTATTATGCATGTTTATGCTTGAAAATTGAAGATGYATTGTTAGCAAAAGGAAAGTAAATCAAGTCGTAATTGTGGTCTGCCAGGACTGTCCATTTATTAGTTTTGTGATTTATCTTCTCTTTGTTTTGGTTTTGAATTTCTTTATTAATTTRCTTTGGTTAGATATGTGAGAAACAGCTCACCCAGAAATAGGTTTTTTGTTTTCCTTATAAAGAGAAAAAAAGATCATTAGGGAGGGCATAGTTGAATATAACAGAAGCAAACACAACATCAGCCTCTGCCCTCTGGTGCGTAATCAGCGGCCAACAATCTTGCCATGTTCCCTTGAGAGGATGAGGCAAAGATTGTGCTGCTTTATGTCCCGTAGAGGCATAGACAACTAGACCTGCAGTTTAATTGTGCGTGCCAATTGGCATAATTGGTGAAAGCCCAGAGAGATGGTGACCGCTCTCTCAGCACTGGTCCAACCGCCTGCATCAAAACATGAATTGAAAAATGTAAATTTTATATCCTAGTGTTATAATCACCAGCTCAGTTGATCCCAACTCGGTGTCGGTGTCGGTTTCCCATACTATCCTCATATAATGCACACTCATAAGTCACCTTCAATCCCCAAAAAACCTGCTTCCTAGCAGCTTGCACGGTGCAACTCATGAACTGAACTGAATCACTAATTTCAAAATCATGAACAGCAGATTCTTTCTTTCTCAAGTACTGTGATTGTGCTGAAGATATTTTTCTTTCTCGTATCAGCTGAAAATCTGTTAAAATATCTATAGACACTACAGTCTTCTACAGTCTATACTACTCAAACTCGTTAACAAGTCGTGTCAGTTTTTACCACCTTATTTGAAATGATCAGGGGTCCTTTCGGTGGAGCATCACGTCAATTCTTTCGTAAAAATCGGTTTAGTCGTGCTTGTGTCTGACTGTCTCCTTGTGTGTTTAATCGAACAAAAATGAGCAGCTTTCGTCTACGATTATGCCAGGTGGTTCATGTTAGAGCTAACMTCTAACAACAAAGGAAAATTATGTGTGGGGAAAAAGAAATTATTTCTATTTATGTATCACCATCCAATCATCTTTTCTTAAGCCCCCTTTTCTTCTTTATCATTCGATAAACACTTATCAAAAACAGTGTAAAAGGGTCAATTATTTGTCCTAACCCATAAATATGGAGTACTTCCAAACTTCCAATTGCTTTTTCAATATACTTGTATGTCATTTAATTGTATATGTTAACAGTTAATATCATTTTTTTAGGAATATTTGCTTTAAATAATGATATAAGGAATAGTTACTTGAAAATAGAAGCACTTTTTTTTAAAGTATTTTGAACAATAAAGAAAGTAATTGGCGCTAAACAATATGTTTATAGAAAAATAATTATTGTATATTTTCAAAGGATTTCAACTTCCCAAATTTGTTATATTTCATAGTAACATTTTATTTGATCAAAATTGGTCTTATTAAATTTAGAATTGATTGGTTGTAACTTGTAAGTGTGGAAAAAATGATATTATGCTTCATCCGTTCCTTATTATTGTACCCACTTGACTTATCAAATTCCTCATTATACACTTTTTTAATCATTAATATCTTTAATTGTATATGGGTAAAAGTTAGATCAAGTGAATACTAATAAAGTAGTCATTGAAATGAATCAAACAAGTCTCAATATGACCTTATAATTAAATAATTTAAAAGATTATCTCAAATTGTGAATAGTATTACTGTATTAATATCACGATTAAACTCAACCATTGCATAATAAAAATCAACCAATGAAAATGAAGGGAGCATATCTCTCACTTGATGTTTGTCGGGTAATGAATTCAGAAACGGTTCACTTTTAAAAGTGSCCAACGTTTTACACATAGATGATAGGTCGGTCCATGGAAAGTGCCATGTTTTTGTTGCACTTGGATAGAAATTGGTCGAGCTTGATAGTTACTGGACCAGTGAGTCCAACACCACACTTGTTATATTTGGCTGAATGCATTCAAGGCCCGGGTATTGGCATTCGGGGTTACTTGTCCCATCCATAATTTTAATTAACCTTCACCTTATTAAAATCTTGAGTATTAACTCTTTTTAAAAAATATTTTGACAGTTGATACATGTGACTTGCATCCAACGGTTTCATTCATATGATAGCCAAACAGCACTTACAATATYACAAATTCGACAAAACATCAACTGAAATACACAGAATCGGTGAAGTTTTTGCATTACTAAAACAGATTTAATTAAAAGCRGCCTTAAATAATCCRRTTCATCTMAAACAATACGGATCTGTGAGATCGCGCAAGTTCGACATTCTATCTGTTTATGCGTAGTTACGTCAGRCCATGTACATCTGTAGTCTTCCCGAATATGCCAAATATCATGAAACCCAACTAACCAAGATCCAAAAGAGATGCAGCGTACATCAATCAGCAAAACARCGGTAAACTAAATCAAACTCATTTGCCAYACTGAYAACACATCCATTGGTACAACCTGTATACCAGCTGACACCTGACAGCCGCCGAATAACTATAAAAGATTTAGACTCAACCYAGTTCTCCTCCTAAAAGTAGAAAGAGCACGATRCTGTAGTTCTAYGATTGCGATGCGATCAAACAGAAATAAATTTTMAAAAAAATTGACAAAATTAGGATTGCAATAAAATAAGAACCATTGTAAAATAAAATTGAAGGGTCACTAAATTCAACCCCCAAGGATTAAACATTTGAATGTTTATATTATGGAACACTCCAAGTTGCAATATACACAAATCGTTGGTGTGCTCTTATCCATGACATAAGAATATAAATCATACGTTGCACCCTTTAACATATATAACTCTCACAAACACTTGCACCATCAACAAATGAAAAAAAGTAGAAAATACTTGAGGTTGAACCTAATTATTTGTGGAAAATATAGTACAAGATGGAAAAAAGTTGATTTAGTTTGGACTATAAGCGTGACATGGTGATTACTTGGTCTAGTTGTTGATCTTGTTTCAATTTGGATTCGCTGAATTGCTTGGCAGTAGCCCTCAATAAGTCCTTGCGTGGTTTGTTGTTGATCTTAGGTATTTCCTCGAGAAAGACCACCTTCTTAGGCACCATGTAATGCGGAAGGTTACTCCTACAATGTACCAAGATCTCTTGCTCCGTCACGCTTTCACTTTTATCCTTTTTCACTGCAAACGCGCAGGGGCTTTCACCCCAGCGCGGGTGAGGCATGGCCACAACCGCCACGTCCAACACCTTTGGATGCCGGAAAATCACTGTTTCCACCTCCACGCTGCTAATATTTTCGCCACCGGAAATGATCACATCTTTCAACCTGTCTTTTAATTCTACATACCCGTCGGGGTACATCACGCCAACATCCCCTGTGTGGAACCATCCGTCTTCAAAAGCCTCAGATGTTGCCTTTTCGTTTTTTAGGTATCCCTTCATTATGCCACTACCACGGATCACAATTTCWCCTTTTGTTTTACCATCGCGGGGCACGCTTTGCTTTGTTTTTATGTCCCGAACATCGACATCATCCATGCTAAGAACACTAACCCCTTGCCGTGCCTTCAAGCGCGCCTGCTCATCACGCGGCAACGGGTCCCACTTAGTTTGCCACTCGCAWACTAAAGCAGGACCCGTTGCCTCRGTGAGCCCATAAGCGTGCACCACATGGAACCCAAGCTCGTCCATCTCCTGCAGTAATGCAGCAGGTGGAGGAGCCCCKCCAGTTAGGATTTGAACTTGTGACCTAATGTGTACACGTTCTTCYGAGGTAGCCCCCCGAATGATGTTGAACACAACGGGTGCACAACACATGTGTGTTACGCCATGTAACGCAATGCTCCGGTAGATATCAAAAGCGGTAGTCTTACGGATACAGACGTTGGTCCCGCCCCGAGCAGCAACACCCCATGTGAAGGTCCACCCATTGCAATGAAACATAGGCAAGGACCATAAGTAAACAGGCTCAGTTCCCATTTCCCAACCTAATACCATACTCAAAGTACTAAGGTAAGCCCCACGATGACTYTATACAACTCCCTTTGGTGCGGCAGTTGTGCCAGAGGTGTAGTTAAGTGCAATTGGYTCCCACTCATCTTGCAACTTATTAGGCTCAAAATTAGGATCACCCATTGCAACCAATTGTTCATATTCCAACAAATTGTACTTTTTCTTAAGCTTGATACTTAAGGGCAAGTCAACATCCACCAAAGGAAGAGAGGTTTCATACACCAAATCGCGGTTGCTAGTCACGAGTAGCTGCTCGTATTTGAGCTCCCCTTGTTTGATATCACCACCATTGGTCTTAACGGGGTGACCAATTTCACTGATCAGAATGACTTTTGGTAGGACAGTTGATTTATTTTCGGCCTTAAGAAGGCGCAATGCGTCACATGCTAAGCTGATGTAGTCATAGTCCACAAACAGAAGTTTGGCCTCGGAATGAGAGAGTATAGTCTTGACAGTGTTAGCATCAAGCATTGTGTTGATGGTGTTTACAACAGCCCCTGCCATTGGCACGGCGAAATGCATCTCATATAATGCTGGTATGTTTGGGGCCAACACTGATACCTGAGAATTGAAAGACACCAAAACATTMAATTACTTTAGCAAAGCCATCCTGAACTAAATGCTTGTTTGGTTGAACACAGGAACATAACATAAGACTACGAAATTTGTTATAATGCCACGGTTCCTTTTTAGATAAACCGCTCTCTATTTTATGAAATGTCAAACTAGGTCAGATGCATCACTTTTATTTTTGAAATAATTTCTTTTTAGCCAAATTTTATTTTGAATCCATGCACCTAAAATATAAACAAAGAAGTATATGAACGTTTGTAATGTGATTTCAAAGACACGTCTTCAACTACTAATGTACAAAATCTTTAAACGAGATTGAGACGAATTCAATAATAATATCTCCCTTGATTATAAGGGGATTTTATCACTTATAGTATATGGTCAATGGAGACTCATGTAATTTAAAGCCAAAAAAACAAATAAAAAAACTTGTAAGTTGCCTATAATAGTGGGGTGGAGTCAACGTAGTTCGTTAGATCAAGTTTGTTAAATTATAGAAAGTAGTTGAAAACTTGGAATGTTGTAAAGCTACTGTAATTTCTAAAAAGTCTTTAAATAAATAAAAAAAAAAAATCTAAACTTCAAACCAGTTAAATGTCTAACTAGTTATAAATATGTACATGATCCATATAACTGTGAAATTACACTACCAATCTCTCACTCACAAAACATGATAGTTTCACATACGGAGGACTCCCTATTAGATTATTAGATATCTAACCTAACTCTTAAATAAACTTTGCAACTTAAAACACATTGATTTGTAGGCTGCAGCAAGTCAGATTTCAATCAAGTAACTAACTATTATGGGCAACTGGGCCCCGCTTGCTTTTCATTATTTTTCATTAATTGACATTTGACAGTACCAAAATTTATATCCATCCCACTGTCGTATAACCGAACTTTAATTCCCAAATATTTGCAACAATTCTTGAAAAATGTGGACTTATCACTTATGTTGCAAAAACATAGGAATGGAGATGCAAGCGAGACAGATCAAATAGGAGATCCGTCTCATCTCCGCCCCATCGTTTGATGGATGATGGGARGCGGATGGATATAAAATTTATACCCATCGCGGGGATGGGGATGGTTTTTAGGCAATATCGGTCCCATCTCCGCCCCACCCCGCCACATGTACTATGTATTAAAGGACTAAAATTATATGTATTAATGTGTTATATTATTATTGTACATTTGTATTGTGTACTAAATTTAAAGGCTTTATAACATTAAGGGGTTTTTTTTTATATGGAGGGAAGCAGGCAACTATTGTGATACTTTCAAATGCAATAAAATAATCATTTTCTTCCACGACATATCAATTTGGTCATTGATATGTATATATAGTAGTTAAAACATTAAAGAAACAGAAAATGTGGTAAGTCTGGTAACTATAAATAAGACTACACTTCTTCATATAGGTCAATCTCATAAATACGAGAACATATACAAACACTTCTGAATAAACATTGACTTCTCACTAAGAGTCTACTCTTATTATAATTTATATATTATTATTATATGATGTTATTTGAACCCTTTTTTTTTTACTATAAATAAGCATTTAAAAAGTTGAACATAATACATCTATATAAAGAGTATATTCTATGTTGAGAGTGATAGAGTATATTTCACATGTGATCTACATTGAAAGAATTAAAGAGTTGTGTCCACCTTATAATTAAAGTTAAGCTGTTAAGGGGTTATTTCTCTAGTTATCATATGATTTTTAAGATGGAACATCATTAGTCTTGTGAAATGGATTTGCACTCCTCTTGGAGGGCGAACTTGGAGGGCGAAGCCCAAGTCCGACTATCAATTGTTCCCTATACGGAAACTAACAACTTAAAAACAAAAAGGGAGTATTTCAATATGATGGATATATCTAGACATGTAAATAATTTCTCATTTGTACTTTGTGTACTACATCCTATTATCTTCTAATTAATATGGACTTTTACTTTGATGGTGCATAGAAAATTATAAAGACAATTATGAAGAATTTAATTAGATGTCCTTGATACTTATTTTCAAATCTTTAATCAATTAAATATTGACATTTTTGTAATATAAGACGACATCAATTCAATGTTGAAATATTAATAAGAATTTAAAGACAATTGTGTTGGACCTTCTTGTTAGGATGTAGCATAACTTWATTTGCGATGCCCAACCAATAATACAAAACAAAAGATAATAGTAAGGTCACTCGCATATAGAGTTCGGATATGTAATAAAAGGTTGATGTCATTTACAATTTTAACCCTGTAMGACGATTACAAATCATTTTCCCTCTTCAATCATAGACAAGTATGACGTTTATAGTCATATGTCATATTGTCCAACCTCACTTCAAACTAGGGTACACATATCATTTTCACATTACCCCTCAAGAAGTGTCCTTTTATCACACATCATTAAGTCCACAACAMATATCAAGATAATAGTAAGTTATGGTTCAAAATCGAACGAATGCGTGTTGCACATGTTTGACAAAAATATGCATATGCTTGAAATCATTTATTCGATACTTGAATATTTTATTCATGATTCTTGGGATTATGAGATTAGTTAAGAAGGAACAAAGTAAGTGATGATATAAAAAAAACTAACCACATGATTCTTGGCAACGCCAAGGGAGATGAGAGACGAAGCGAGGCGACGACATCGTTCGTACGTCTGCCTCCAGGTGAAGCGAGCCTCACCATAGATAACAGAGGCGCGGTCGGCGTAACACATTGCAGCTCTTTTCAAGAAGGTAATGGGAGTAAGAGCTGCATAATTTGCATCACACTTGGAAAGTTGCTCCATTTTTTTGATGTACTACTAGCTAGTTTTGTAGTAGAAAGAGTGATTGTATATTTGTATTATAGTTGGGAATTGAAAGACTAATGAAGTATGACATACACAATAACACAAAGCAAGAAGTGGGCTGGTTATATAGATATAGTGGCAAAGTTTGGTGGGGCCCACAATTTTGTAAAGTCTTTATTATTGAAGAGAAATTTTACTTAAATTTATATATACTTGAAATTGAACAAGACTAGTTTGAGACTATTGGTTAAGTCTTGAGGACATATTTTTATGGTGAAAAAGTGTGGAAATTGGGAGTGAAACTGCCATAACATATTACAGGAAATGCAGTCAAACAAGGAGCTTCAAGTCCTTTGTTTGAAATTGCCAAGATACTTCTATTTCCTTTCGTAATGATGCCTTTTTGTATATGTATAATATATGTCTTTGTCCATGTCTTTTTATACACATAATGTATTGTGCATTTAATTACATGATATTTTCTTATTTTTATTTTTTGAATCGCATATTAGGTCAGATAGTTATGTCATAATTTRTAAGGCGAGTAACACGGGTTTAAAGTTATATACTTACTCCTTGTTTTCGTTGGCACCTTTTGTTTAGACAATTATTACAAACCACTCGCTCYYCAATGTACAACTTTCTCTTTAAACTTTAAAGCATTGTACGTAGATAATTTTGATTTTGCAAATTCTCTTTTTTTTTCCCTCTAGTGTTTTCCTTTGGAGGATTTTTGTCTTACCTACTCTTTTTTTTTATTATTATTATTATTGTAAGTTCCATTTTTTTTTTCCTTTATCTTCTCCTTATTTCTCTTCGTGGTCTCAGTTATAATTCTTGTAGGGGCTACCATTGATGTTCTTGCCGGTGGTAAGCCCCAAAAAACTCTCTTTTTTCTTTCAATAAATTTATCTTGATTTTTGAGATATTATATTTTCTCATATGCGACATCCGTTGAGTTTTACTAATGAGGAATATGATCTGGATCTATATGATTATTTTAGGATTTGTCATCAACTTGTTAATTGAAACAATTCGTTCATATATTGCGTATGGCTCAACCCGAAAAGATGAAAAGTCATCGAAACTTGTAGCTGACATCAAGTTAAAAAAAAAAGTGAAATGTGATTTGTAGTTGAGGAAGAAAAATAGTACTCGTAAATGTTCTGAGTTCTGACTATAAAAGTTACGTATTTTCTCTAATTTAATGTATTCGTCACATACATGTCATTATTATAGATGTCGTATGAAAAATTAATAATGATATCATTTTCCTGTTAAATTGATGAAAAAAGTTAAAATATTGTACGTGTAATATTCACGGTGTTCCTGTGACATGCCCCAGCTTGTTGTCAGTTTGTATTGTTGTGTCTAGTGAAATGTTATATATATCCTGCGTTTTACAATTTACAGTGATCAATTTATCACTTCTCTATAGTAAATTATCTCTTTCTCTTTCTCTTTCTCTTTCTCATCTTCTTAAAAAAAATTGTATTTCAATGACGCGAATATAAAACAGTTAAGAAAGTATATAACCACAAGCTTAATTGTACTAGCCAATTGATGACCTCTCTCAATCCATAGGCAAAGGTGGAGGGTTGGGCTAGGTGGTGGGTAGTGGTTTGGGAGCAAGGATAATAAGTGAAACTRACACACAAAATGGGGTGATAAGAAAGGTTTTTAAAGCAACGAATAGCAATCCCCTCATTGAAATACCAATTGTAATCAAAAGGGAWAATAATTTCTACATTCATACATTGTAAAAATAGAAAATAATTAATGTTCATAAAAAATGCTTTGCCCCTTACCAAACAGAACCAGTTGTTTGGAAAGAGGAAGTGTGGGGATGTGTTGGGGCGACAATATTTTGGATGTTTTGTTTAATACTACATAATGTGAGGATGTGTTGGGGCGACAATATTTTGGATGTTTTGTTTGTGAAGGGGTATCCTCTTATCTTATTCCATCATCCGACGCACCACACCCACAGTCCACACCCCATGCAAACACCAATGAAAAAAGAGGAATAAGTTTTGAGGCACTCAAAATTCTGAAAGAACTTAAGAACCTTAAGTTACTGGAACAGTGAGTAGATTTTTATTGTACGAAAACACAAAAACATGCAACATTTATTTAATGCGTTACACACGTACAAGAGTACAAGAATGGCGGGCCTTGCCCTTGAATTGATAGTAAAACATAAAGAGAACGTCTAAGCTAAATGTATGTTGTATGTATGAAAAAGGGGGACGTATCCTTATTATGAAAGCTGCATTTTATGCCCTCTGTAATTATTATGGCTTTGATTTTCAACTGTTTTAGTGCACAATACCCTCATTTCCCTTTTCCACCTTTCATTTCTTTCTCATTTATACACTAAATTTGGTACCACCCAATAATTGACTCCTTCTTCATTTTTCTTTCTAATTAAAGTTATATTCTTCTTTCCTCTAATACACATCTAATTAAGTCGATCGCAACCTCACACTTAATGACTTCATGTAAGTGATGTATGTCATGTATCATGTTTTTGCATTGGCACGTATTCAACACCTACAACACTCGCAAGTGATCGGATACACGAGGGATGAATAACACACCACAACTAGGTGATATGTTGGGCTTTATGAGGGTAYCTTCGTCATTTCGTTAGGTGGAGTCATGGGTTATTTGGTCATTTTCACTTAGTTAGACATCAGACATTTTAAAATTGCATGTGAACACCTTTCGAACTCAATTGGACATTTTAAAATTACATGTAAACACACACCTTTCGAACTCAGTTGGACATCCAAAAATTATCATAGACCTTTTATCCATTTTACTGTTTTTTTAATAAAGGGACCCACTTGACTACTTTATATAATATTATATTATTATTTTTTTCCCAACATATCCCACCACTATGTTGTACTAACACTTCCTCAGAGATATACCAAAATATGCGTCTGACACATCAATTAATGTGTCTTATTATAACTGCCTTACATATATATATATAACGTATTTTTTTAGACGTTTATATGTATGATCGAGGACACTTATCTGGCATAATTTAGACATTGTACAGTCAACTTATCACATAAAATGTGATTTTTATCTCTATCACATAAGTGAATGGGGGAGCAATGGTACAGTGTCCCCCTTCGAGATTCAAAATCTAACCTTCAAGTAAAGGAATATTACACAAGACACAATTTGACAAATTACTCAAATTTTATAATTATACGCACGCATCACGTGCTAGAAAACTAGTTATATTAAAGTGAACTACAAAAATGATGAAAATCTTTTGTAAAAAAATCTTTAGTTTCATTAAAATTAATGTTATAGTAGATATTTAAATTTAAAAAAATAATTACTTTAATTACAAGTATATTTTTTTTTTTGTATTTGAATAATTTAAAACTTATCCTAAACATTTAGATTAGATTTCTCTGTGTCTATATGTCGTATCCGTTTACATGCAACCTAAGTACGAGTACACACTCTCTGAATATTCTTATTTAATTTATTTTTAATTATCTAATTTTTTTGTGAGAGAAAAATGTATTATTGATATTTGAACTTTTTTTCCTTTTTTGAAAATAAGTAAAAAGAAGGTGATGAACTAATTTCTATGATAAGTTATACTTTATTTATTTCTATGTTAGATAATCTATATTGGGCATATTGGACAATAATAGTTGTGGTTGTAGCTCTTAGATAGTAATGATAATATTTGTTATGTAGTTTTTTGGTATTACTACTAGGAGTTTCATGCATTTTGCAAGAATATTTCGCGCGAGAGTCTGCGTGGATACTTCGATGTGCATCATTCATCCCAGCGAGATTTTTTTCCATTTCCAAGACTTGATTCCATGACCTGTTTAAGGAGTTTGAGGCCTTTAATCATACCATGCACTAAAGCCAACTCTAATTATTGGTGTACTAGTTGTTAATTATTGAAATTGACTATGATTATATAGTAGATGTTGAGAAATGATACACATGCATAAAGTGTATATATCTTCAAATCATATAAGAGTTATTACAAATTTTAAATTAAAATTGAATTTTCAAGTTGTGGAATGAAGTACCTATTTGTATAAACCAATTAGAGAAGGGTAGGGTTGTCAATGAACCAAGCTGAAACCAATCTTTGATAGGCCCGACTCGAGCTCGTTATTAAGGGTTCGAGGCTTGACTCGAGTTTGTAGATTATCGGCCTGGAATTTTGAGCTCGACTTCAGCTCGAGAGTTTGATAGGGGAGCTCGTGGCTCTAGCTCATGCTCATTTAAAAAGCTCGTTTATAAAAAAAAAAAAAAAAAAGGTAATTTTTATTTATTTTAGTTTATGCTTTTTTCATTCGAAACTTTTGTTAAATGTAAAATAAATATATTATTTATTATATATAAATATATAATTTGAGTTGACTCGTGAGCTTTTCGAGTCGAGCTTAATATAATTCGTGTATCTTCTTATTTATTTTTGAACCAAACTCGAGTCGGCGAGCCCCAACAAATCAAGCTTTAATCTTAAGCTCCTCATTAGCAACTCTAGGGAGGGGTACAATTTGTAAAGACCTGATAAATCTAGCGAGCTAGACACAAAGCTGTTTGCACTGTTTATTCACTGTTCAATCCTAACATTGTCTAAAATATATAAACATTGTCTTACGAGTTTGTAACATTGTCCAACTACATACCAACTAACATTGTCCGACAAAATTAGTTGTGTTAACCAAGTTTTTGACCCGCGCTTACTCTTTACTTCCTCCAATTTGTAAACGTTGGGGGTGGGGGGGAGTGTGCTTTGTGTAGTCTTTTCCATAGATGTTGGTTGTCAACATCATTTCGAAAGTATTAGTGTTGAGTGTTAGTTGTTGAAAAATAAATAAATGGTAATATACAAACAACTACGGAGTGCTTTGATAAAAAGTTACTTCTGACAAAAATAACTATCATCAGCCGGTAACTTCATCTCTATTATATAAGTGAAGGGGGGAGGAAGATGGTGTCCCCTTTACAAAATGTCTATCATACCCTTAATGATCCCTATGAATTGACTATCATATCCTTCATTATTTAATTTACAATAATTTAAAAAAATATTTAATCATCTCTTTTTACTTTTCAATTTGTCATAAATGTTGACCAAGTTAAAAATGGCATTGCTTTTAAATTTCAACTAAATACTAATTAACTAATGTTTAAAGTTATTTCTTTTCTTACCATAATAAACAACAATGAAATTGCATAATCTAAGTCACACTAATAAAAGAATGCAATTGACAAAATATGTGATAAGATTGACACAATGAGAACAAAAACGTAATACTTAGAATTTCATATTAAAAGTTACACTGATCAGATGATATTTCGTGATAACATAATTGGTGGATCAACGTGGAAAAATTAGTGTAGTTATACCGTACAATCAGTTATACTATAAAATTTGTGCACTAAATATATGTCTCACATTATTATTCGTCAATCTATATTAGTTAACACAATTTTTTCCCGATATTATATTTCTTTATTTTAACATACTTCATATTTGACTAGCAATGAACGACAACTAAAAACCATTGAATTATTGATATAAGAAAAACAAACGAAAATCTATAAACGTTTATTTTGTTTAACACGCACGCATCGCGTGCAAAAAATACTAGTTTCTACCGGAGTAAAAGAGTATTTGGCCCGGATAAAAAGAACTTCTCGTTACGTTTTATTGACAACTTTTAGTATTATTTGAGAGAGCTAAAATATTCAAGTGTTACCGATAAAACGTAATGGATAGAGTATTAATTTTTATTGACTACGGGAGTACCAAACATTTCTACGTGTTTTTCAATTTAAATAATATTTCGTAGTTGGATTAATCATATTGGTAGCTCTACTTTAAAAATATATGTTAAAGTTAAACACGGTTATAGTACGGATCTAATGTACTACTCTCTCTGTTTCTTTTTATTTGTARCATTTTATTTTGCACAGTCTTCAAAACACAACTTTGACTACTAATAACTTAAATTGTATTATTTAGAAAATTATAAAAATTTGATATTAATAAAATATACATTAAGACGAACCTAACAACATCTCACTTGACTATATTATACATTATAAATTTGCCAAAAAAAAATGATCAAAGTTCACTAATTTTCACTACCAAAAAAGAAGTTGTGCAAGTAAAAAGAAACGGAGGGAGTAATTACCATAGTTATAAACATTTCGAACAAAAATATTACTGTATGATACTATAATCTTGTTTGAGAGTTAGTCGTTAACTATTATACGGAGTAGTTACTTGGTTGAGTTTGGTACTTTGACTATCTAATTATAAGAGCAGCCGCAACAATGACAAAATATTTCACCAAATTGATGAAAATTAAATTCACCAAGCTGCAACAATGATAAATTGAGAGACAAAAAAAATCATTCCATGAATTTTCACCAAACTCGTCTCTCAAAGACGAGTTGTGTGATGCATCACCGAGCTGGGCCCCACGCAAGCTGGCAGCAATTTTCCTTTTTTTCGTCAAATTTGAGCCAAAACGACGTGTTTTGGCTGTCCACAAGCCAAAACGACGTCGTTTTGGAGGTTGTTGAGTCAAAAAAATAAAGGGAACTGACAGTGGCAGCGACACGCGGCCCAGTCGTGCGCTGCCACGACATTTTTGCTGGGTTGTTTCTTCCA
>SNQN01004862.1:23052-48518 GCA_008642245.1 Bassia scoparia | reverse complement strand
TGTTTAGAAACTCACTTTTTAAATCGTTCATGTTAATATGTGGGCTTTCATGACGTTTTCAATGTTTCCATGGTTCTTTGTTTTCATCTTTTCATTCGTTTCATATTATTATTCATGTCAATACTACGTTCTTTATTTCTTGTTATATAGCAATTCAAGGCGAAAAGATCCATGCGCTTGCTTATCATGTAACAATGTTTCTTGTTTTCATTAGCGATTCAACCGGCAAAGATTCGTTTCATTGTGTTTTACAAACTAACTTTTGTTTTCTTTGCCAGATTTAGGAGATGAGTTTGCATATACTTTGAAGTTTATACACTTCATATATTGCATATTGTCATGTTGTATATTTGTATATTTTTGCTAAACAAAGACCGGAATTATGTGAATCACTTTAATCAGATAACTATGGAAACCTGGTTTTTTAGGCACCGTTTTAACATTGATAATACAAAGTGTCACCAATTTCTTTAGGTTAGGTAGTCTCTTGTGCATAATAGAACATACTCACTTAGTAATTTTTAGGCTAGTGCGTTTCTAAGGTTGCAATTATGTAGTTGTGTTGATCCAATAAATAGTGTTTAATGGAATTACAATGAGACGAGTAGAGGCCGCTACATGCGGCGCGAATTGGGTTACAGATCTGATTCGTACCATGTCCCCGAACCCACGACTGGTTACTTAATTGGACGTGGTCCATTGTTTGGCACCACGTTTCGGGCGGCGTGAATAACCTTTCTAGGCACTGTGGCGACTCCCCACTCGACAACACTACCCCAACGCACTCACGTGCGGGATCCGGTCAAGCCCACGCAAAAGCACCTCGATGTATAACCAGTCGCGCGCCCGCTATACGCTGAGGGCGCGCCCACGTTCCTACAATTTGGCGACTTCCACTGGGAATAATCACCGTTAGGTGAGTGGAAGACTTGAAAAGTCTGCGTAATTCCATCATCACGTTTATTGGATTTTGCATTTTGCATGTACCTTTGCAGTATAAGGTCGCGCCTTAGGCTCCTTGGTCTCACTAAGAGCATGTTCTATGCTCGAGATACCATAAGGGGGGATACTACCTTGGCCCATGCATAGTGTATAATTGATCGCCTATGGTAAGGCAAGTCCTATCCCGCCCATGCGTGTGTGCACGTGTTACTGATGTGTGTGCATAAGGCTATCGTTGGCCATACATCGCTAATTGCAAGTGTGAAAACTGACCAAGCTCTGCCTTAGGCGCTGACACCCTCGACTTAACCTAGACCGACCATAGTTGACTTGTCATATGTGTTTTATATATTGACCCTAGCATTGTTACAGTCTAGATCTTAACACAGCACTTTCATATAGTCCATGGTCATCTTTTAGTTCACTCATGCATGTCATGGCCCATTAGTGACTTTAGTTGACCGCTGCCTTAGTCTTCACCATAGGTTACTAGGACTTTGTCCTTCAGACCTTCGACCTTTAGTCCACACAGACTTGACCCTAGGTTTTGACCCTTGACCATTAGAGTCACATAGACTCTGACTAGGTCTTGACCCGTTGACCACTATGCGGTAGGAACAGACTTTGACCTTAAGACGTTGCTTTAGACTCCATTAGTTGACTTACAGCCCAACATGGACATGTGCCATACATTCTACGGTCATTGGTGCCCTTTCAAAAAAAAAAAAAAAAAAAAAAAAAAAAAAAAAAAAAAAAAAAAAAAAAAATCAAAAATCAAAAATTCAAAAAAAAAAAAAAAAATTCAAAAATTCAAAAATTTTGTCAAAAAAAATTTCAAAACGAAAAAGGCACCTTGACATACATTCATTCTAGGAAAGATGAACCATGGAATTGGACAGCATTTGATCGCATTCATGATTCCCAATATGACCAAGGAAGTTACTAAGGTTTTATTCTTTTTGAACAGGCGGCGGTGAAGCGCCCATAGCCCTTTGCTCGACCAAAGAGTGTGAGCCCTCAGGCCTAGTCCAAACCCAACCTTCCTGCTACCTTCATTGATCCCTCACCAATCCCAAACCTAGCTTCCTCCAACCTTCAGTCATTCATAGCCCTAACACACACCCTCAGCACAATCCAAAAATAACCTATCTCCAAACCTTCATTACATCAGGCCTTAAATGGCCTCCCAACACAGAAAAAAGTCCAAAAGCTTACCGAGCAAGTTCAACAGCTTGAGGCTAAGATCAAAGGAATGACCTCGGCTCTTCCTTGAACAAGCGTTTGAAAAGCCAATCAAAAAGCCACCGACCCCACCTTCTACCAAGACCAACTCCTCTTGACCCCAACCTGGCAAACCAAACTGCAAAGGATTTCTCAGCGAAGACAACCAAGTCAAGCCGCACTTGATGACCCTGTAGATCCATTATAAAGGATTTAAGACCACCATGCGCGCTTAAAGGAATTGACTCCGTTGTTCTCGATGGTTTTCCCCTTTCCTTGGAACCACATGGCAGAAGTGGTTCTTTCACTTCCTGAGAAAGAAATAGCTACTTGGCAAGACATCGTCCACGCATTCATGCAAGATCAAGGGTAACATTATACCAAACATCCTGTCCGAGAGCTTGAAATCCTTAACCAGGAGAGAGAACGAGGGGTTCACCACCTATTTTGACTAGATGGAGAGGAGTTGCTGCCACCCTAGTCTCCGCTCCTACTGAAAGAATGGGTCAGACCTCATTTCTAACCTCCAGCCAGGATACAAAGTCATCTCAGTGTCGAGGCCTTACACATTCGCAAAGGTCTACGACATTGGAGTGAAACATAGAGAATGATCTCTCTTCATGTCACATGAGTCAGTGTGAGTCTTAGCTTAGGATCGAGTCGAGAGTCCCTTCCTAAGCCTAATGTTCATTTTTTTTCCATTTCGAGTCTATGGTTTCATTAGGTTTTAGGATCAAAATTTGCAATTAGGCTTTATGTAATAAATCGTTTTTTTTAATGAAAAGTTTTCTTTTCTCTTTTCTTTAGCCTCCATATAGTTTGTGCTTTAATTTAATGGAATCAAATTAATGAATCAGACCTCACAATTCAATGGACATTTGCAAGAGATGCCTTCTTTTCGTAGCTCACCAAAAATACCACTTCCCTCCCATTCCCTTCATCACATCAAGAATCAAAATTCTCTTACAACTCTTTGAGCCATAAAACACTATCAGTCAGCCTATCTTTCTTCATCACCCACATCGACCTAGCCCTTTGAACCAAACGGTGTAGGAAAAGACATGTTGCAAAAAAAAAGAAAAAAAAAAGAGAGAAGAATAAAATGGGCAAAAAGCAAAAAAGCAAAAAATTTCAAAGCAGTCATGTACAAATACAATCAATGTCAAAATCAAATCCAAAGTTCAGAGCCCCCAATTCAAACAAAAAGCAAAAAGCACACTGCGCACCGCGGGTCACTTCATGATCATCGAGCCTTTTCAACCCTCAAACCACAGCCTCAAATACAACCACAAAGCCCTCTCACACGAGGCATGACTCACCAAAAATCGATCAAACAAGACTTACGACGGTTGATTCCGTAAGGATACGTAGGAAACCTCTTCTCGAGAGTCCGACCCATAACTCATAACATTCTAGAGCTCCATCATATAGTGATTGTCACTTAAACCTAGAAGCACAGACCTAGTCGTAGCCCCGACATAGACCGAGTTTGAACCAACATCATGTAGCAACCTATATCAAATTCCCCATTTACTATACCCTTAGTCACAAATTTTAGCCTTGTATTTTCATTGAACTTTAGCTATCTTTCAACCAACGCTAAGGGGTCTTCTCAACTCGTCCCTTAGGCTATCATTCTGCAGCATTCATCATGCATCGCATGCAGCATTTCATGCAGCATTTCTTCCATGTCTTTCCCGCTGCAGCATTCTGCCTCAAGTACTGATTGGGCAATCATATCTCACATCCTCATTCCTCTCTCCTCGTGCAACATTGCTGCTCAAGTTACGATTGTGGGAAATCAATATCACATCCCTCATTCCTCTCTCCTCATGCAGCTTCAGCTCAAGTTATGATTTGTGGCAATCAAAAATCACATTCCTACCATACACCACAAAAGCTAAGCCAAACCCATGACTCCACATAAATTCACTAGCCTTACCTTGCCCCAAAACTCATAGCTGGGGGCTCACCCACTAACCAACCATCAACACCACAAAGCCATCCCACACACCCAAACTCCATGGTGGGGCTCACTCGCAACAATCACCAAGCATCGCCTTGCTCGGAATGGGGTTGAGACGGCTCCACCCGCATCTAAAGCCATCTTACCGTATAGTCATTTTCCTTGGTATTTCAATGCATTAATGTAAGAATAGACTTGCATTACATAAGCATCATTGCCACATTGAGTTTAATCATCATCATACATATGGCATCTTGCACAACAATCACATTACATGCACATATGCACAAAACAATCAATTACATTGCACATTGCACCACCTACAAACGAGGCTAGGGCCCATCTTACATGCATTTGCCTCACACGCCTACTACGGCATTCACACGCTATACGCGATCGTTGCTACACGCACATTCTTCCCGAAAGCCTAAGGTCAGAGCCGTAGGGAAGATTCCGAGGAACGAGGCGTTTCCGAAGGATTCTATCATCACTCACATGCCTATACGGCATTCATCGCTATACGCGATTTTGCTACACCAACTCTCCCCGAAAAGCCAAGGTCAGCCGTAGGGGAACTTTCGAAGGAACGAGGCGCTTCCGACGGAACTTGCATACTCCGGTCCCAATCACAATTACTTTGACTGTCGTCTTCGAAGTTTCGCTCTTCAGACTCAGTCAAAGTGGGGTCTTTCTTCCACAACAGTCCTTTGCACACTTCGGGTTTTTGGAACTTTCTTCCCGCACCAGAATTCATATATGCACACTTCGGGTCTACGATTCTCCGCTACAGAAATCCGCACAAAGCATCTTTCGGGTCTACGATTTCCCCCGCTACAGAAATCCAGCGGACAAGCATCTTTCGGGCACGTTCGATCTCCCGCTACAGAAATCCAGCATAAGCATCTTTCGGGTCTTATGGTTTCTCCCGCTACAGAAATCTCAAGTAAGACACATCTTTCGGGTCTGGGAATCTTCTGCCCGCTACAGGAAGTTCCGTTAGCACTCTTTCCGGGTCTTGGAATCTTCTCCCGCTTACAGAGTTCCGTTAGCACATCTTCGGGTCTTGAATCTTCTCCCGCTATAGAAGTTCCGTCAGCATCTCTCGGTTGTGATCTTCTCCCGCTCAAAGAAGTTTCCGCCATTCTTCGGGTTTTGGAATTTTCTCCCGCACCAGAAATTCCGCATCACACACACAACTCTCCGAAAAAGCCAAGGTCAGAGTCCCATGGGAGAAAACCAACCAGAGGATTCCAAGGCGGCTTCCGAGGGCACAACACCGCATGGGGCGCGTGGTAACAGGAAAACACTAACATTTTGTTTGCAGTGGTACCGGCGTAGAAGGATAACTCAGGTCGAGAACGTCTTTGAGTTTTCTCCGTCCCGAACGGAATACTTTGACTTTCGTCTTGCGAGACTATCGTCTTCTCCAGACTCAGTCAAGTGGGGGCTTCTGTAACACCTTGAAAATGTGTTCTCCCCAAATGAGTATCCGTGATGGAAACATACCGCGTCTCGCGTTTGTTTTGGAATCAGAAAAGATGCTTTGAATTCACAAAGTTGGAAAACGTGAGTCGTAACTCGGAATTATGAGCAAAGGCAAAATACAAGCCAAAAATATTTATCTTTCATTTCTCAAAGGTTTATCAAACAACTTACACTGGCGATTCTCATGCTTTTGATTCTCATTCATGTCCGTACATTTTTCTGAATCCGCCAGTATTTTTAAATTATTTTTTCTGATTTTTCTATGATTTTTCTATGAATTTTGCAATGCTTAATACGCAGAATACGCAGGAAAATACGGTGAATTAATTAGAAAATACGCGGATGTTCTAGAAACATTACTTGTGAATAGGAGGTCTTAGAATAATCCGTTAATCTTACAAATCGAGACGTATGGCAAAGAATTATTCCGAAGCAAAATATTTTCAATTTGTTGGAAAAATATTACGCAAAAGAGCGTATATACGCTGAGGAGCAGCGTTATATACGCTGCCTTGAGCGTATACGCTGCCCTCAGCGTTATACGGCTCCTCAGCGCTATTATACGAGCATGCCAAAAGCTCATCTCTAATAGCTCATTATGTGAAGCGTATATACGCTGTAGATGAGCGTATATACGCTCCTCATGAGCGTATATACGCTCATCCTCAGCGATATACGCAGGGTTTTGCCTGGACTCGTTTTGCCTCGTGCCTATAAAATACCCTTGCCTTTGCTCAGTCGGGAGACTACACAACTTCAATACGACACCTACACTTCATACACTATCACGACACTCTCGAGGCACATATTGCTCTCTCTCTCTCTCTAAAACACTCTAAACACATCCACATTCGTTTTTAATCAAAGCATTCGATTCTCTTTCGAATCAAACACAGCGATACAAAAGGTTGATTCTGAATTACTCACCAAATTCTCTCACTCCTTCTTTTAATTTGTACTACATCTGTTATTGATTTTTTAATGCAATTAAAACAATGTAGAAATCACTTTTTACGTTCATGTAAATATGTAGGGCTTCATGACGTTCAATGTTCATGGTTTTGGTTTTCATCTTTTTCATTTCGTTTCATTATTTATTATTCATTTCAATACTAACGATTCTTTATCTTGATAGCAAATCAAGGCGAAAGTCCATTGCGCTTGCTTTTATCATGGACTAACAAATGTTTTCTTTGTTTCATGTAGCGTGTGCAAGCAAAGGATTCTTTCATTGTGTTTTACAAACTAACTTTTGTTTCTTTGCAGATTTAAGGGTTAAGATGAGTTTGCATATACTTTTGAAGTTTATACACTTCAATTTATTGGCATTATTTCATCTGTTGTATATTTTTAGATTTTGCTAACAAAGGACCGGAATTATGTGAATCACTTAAAATCAGATTAACTTATGGACAACCTGTTTTTAGGCCCGTTTAACATGATTAAATACAAATGTTTCACAATTCTATGTTAGTAGGTCTCTTGTGCATAATAGAAATATACTCACTAGTAATTTTAGGCTAGTGCTTTCTAATGAGTTGCGAATATGTAAGTTGTGTGCATCCATAAATAGTGTTTATGGAATTACATGGACCGACGCAGTAGAGTGTCTGCCCAGCTACTACTTATGCGGCAATTGGGTTACAGATCTGATTGCTTACCAGTGTCCCCAACGCCACGACTTGTTATTGATCTGCGTGGTGGCCATAGTTTTGGCACCACTAGATTGATCAGAGTGCTCGTTATTTGGCATCCGTGAGATAGGCCTTCGGAACTGTCCTACACTCGACAACACTCCCCATATCGCCATCCACTAGCGGGGATCCAGTGGCTCAAGACCCACGTCAAATAAGCGTCCTCATAGTTACAAGTCTACTCGAGTCCTCAAAGCGCGCCATATACGCTGAGGAGCGCGGTCCATACCTTAACGTCTACAAAAAGAACCAATCTACACTATGAATAAGAAAGTCACTATTTCCTTTCAAGGCCAATCATTACGGCATGCATTTTGTGAATAACAAAGCTATTCGAATTGTATCCATGTCATGAGTAGAAGTAGCGAAAGCAATTCCAAGATTTCCATAAGTGCAATGATACCAATTAACAATGAAGGCTTTGAAATAATGTTTTAACACCATGTGTATGAAAAGCAAGGTACCATAAATATCCATATACACAAGACATCGGGGGCTATGACATATGCTTGATTTCTTAAACACATTTTTGAGTAAAAGACACTGTGAAAGCATGAGAATAAGCTCTTGTGGCTCACTAAAATTGCTTCATTACCGAAGCTATGAATCAATACTATAATCAACTGGTTAGGACCAAGAAGTTCAAGTGTATTCAGAAGTCTTGAAATGTCTTGAATAGCAATAATCATCAAATGGATGAAAAGGGGGCGGCTTTTGTGTGTATACTCAAGCATACAAGACAAATTCCAAGGTAGTTCATCCAATTCAAGTCAAATCACAAAGGTTCAACCACCAAAAGAAGAATATCACAGTTCCAAAAATCCCAAGCAAACCTAGGCCAAAATTTACAAGCACATTTCAAACACAAGTTGGGCCAAAATGGTAAGAAACTCAGCAACATTGAGGGGGTATGTTCGAGCAAATATTCATCAAGGTTTCATCTCAAATTCAAAGCCAAAATAAGCACAAGGCAATAAGCATCACAATGACAAACAATTGCAAGCACAAACATGAGCAAATTCAACAAATTGAGTCATGAAAATAAAACCTAAAATTGAAGAAATGAGACACAAATTCAGAATGAGGGGATTATACCTGAATTTGAGAGTTGAATCTTCAAAGGAATAGCTTTAAACTTCTTTGATGAAATTAAGACAAGAATTCTGGCAAGACTTGTGGAGAAAAAGGCAAGCAAAGGCTCGAAATTCATAGCAGCAAAATGGAGAAATGACCAACGGCCACGAGCAAACTGGAAATAAAACATACCCCAAAAGCAGCGTATAGTTACGCTGAAGATCTGCGTAATACGCAGAACTGAGCGTATTACGCAGTCCTTGAGCGTAATTACGCTCCAACCTTGCCTTTCCTTTTTTCCCTTCTTAGCTTGTCAGCGAATTAAATGCTTGGATATCCAACGGGCGTCAAAACTCCCTGGGAATAACAGGCACACTTTCAAAAACCTTGCAACAATTAAAACAACATTACCCTTCAAGACAGCAAATTACCAAAATACCCTTAATTGAGTAAAATCCAAGAAATCTTCAAGGCATCAACGTCGACATTTCAAAAGCAACCTCCAAAGCAACACACTCTTTCTCGGGTTTGAATCTTCTCCCCCGCCAGAAGTTCCAATATACCACACTTCGGCGTCTTACGTATTCTCCCGCTACAGAAATCCAGCGCAATGATCTTTCGGGTCTACGATTTTCTCCCGCCTACAGAAATCCAGCACCAAGCATCTTTCGGGTCTTTAGATTTTCTCCCGCTAACAAAAATCTCAAGCAGAATACATCCTTTGGGTCTTGAAATTTCTCCCGCTATAGAATTTCCGTCAGCATCGCTCGGGTTTTTGGAATCTTCTCCCGCTCAAGAAGTTCGCGCATTATTCAGGTTTTGGAAATTTTCTCCCGCCTAGAAATTCCGCATACACACATCACAGCTCTCCGAAAGGCCAGGTCAGCCGTAGGGAAAACCACCCGAGGATCCAGGCGCTTCCAAGGCATTAACACCGCATGTGGCGGTAACAGGTAAACTAACATTTGTTTTTGCAGGTACCGCGTTAAAAGGGTAACTCAGGGTCGCGAACGTCTTGAGTTGCTCTCGTCCCGAAATCGAAAAACTATTGACTTCGTCTTACGAGAACTATCGTCTCTTCAGATCAGTCAAAGTGGGGCTTCTGTCAACACTCCTGAAAATGTCTCCCCAAATGAGTAATCAATGATGAAACATACCGCGTCTCGCGATTCAGTTTTGACTCAAAAAAGAATGCTTTGAACTCACAAAAGTTGGAAATACGTGAGTCGTACTCGGAACTATTGAGCAAAGGTCAAAGACAACGCAAAAAATATTTTCTTTCGGTTTTTCTCGATAAACAAAGGTTTTCAAACAAGTTACGCTGGCGAATTCTCATGGTTTTTGTTTTTCATCATGTTCGTCACATTTTTCTGAATCCGCCAGTATTTTTAATTATTTTTCTGATTTTTTATGATTTTCTATGAATTTTGCAATGTTTAAATACGCAGAATACGCAGAAAATACATGAATAATTAGAAAATACATGAAAATACGCGGAATGTTCTAGAAACGTTACTTTCTTGCGAAAGAGAGGCGTCTAGAATAATCCGTAATCTTAGAAAATCGAGACATATGGCAAGATTTATTCCGAATTGAAATATTTCAGATTTTTGGAAAATTTATATACGCAAGAATGGAGCGTATATACGCAGACATGGAGCGTATATACGCTGATCAGGAGCGTATATACGCACCATTTGCAGCGTATATACGCAGCTAATAGCCATACGAAAATTTCCAAAGTTTTGAGCAAGGTTGCAGCGTATATACGCTACATATGAGCGTATATACGCAGGAAGCAGCGTATATACGCTCATATGCAGCGTATATACGCAGGGTTTGTGCCTCCTCGTTTTGCCTCGTGCCTATAAATACACCCTTGCCTTGCTCAGTTCGACACACAATTTACGAGGCATACGTCTGCTCTCTCTCCTCTCTCTCTAAAACACTCTAAACACATTACACATTCGTTTTTAGTTCAAAGCATCAATTCTCTTCGAATCAACAAGCGATAACAAAGGTTGAATTCTGAGATTACTCACCAATAATCCTCTCTCACTTTCTTTTATTTGACATAACCATGGTTATGAGTTTTAATGTAATTAAAACAATGTAGAAAACTTTCACTTTTTAATTGTTTCATGTAAAATATGTAGGGTTTTCTTAATACTTTCAACGTTTCCATGGTTTTTGGTTTTCATTCTTTTCATTTCATTTATTATTATTATCCATTGTCAATACTAACAATTTCTTATTCTTGTATATGCGATTCAAGGCGAAAGTTCATTGCGCTCGTGTTTTATCATGAACTAACAATTGTTTTTCTTTGTCTTCATGTAGCGATCAAGGCAAAGGATTCGTTTCGTTTCGTTTTACAAACTAACCTGTTTTATTTGCAGATTTAGGGTTAGATGAGTTTGTAATATACTTTGAAGTCATATACTTCATATTGTCATTGTTGTATAATTTGTATATATTTTGCTAAACAAAGACCGGAAATTATGTGAATCACTTTAAATCAGATTAACTATGGACAACCGGTTTTTAGGCACGTTTTAACTTGACTAATACAAAGTGGTTCACAATTTCTAGGTTAGGTAGTCTCTTGTGCATAATAGAAACATACTTTCATAGTAATTTTTAGGTTAGTACGCTTCTAAGGTGCTAAAAACGTAAGTTATGTGCATTCAATAATCGTGATGAATGGAATTGCAATGAGGACCGAGTAGAGGCCGCACATGCGGGCGAATTAGGTTACAGACCTGATTCGTACCATGTCCCCGAACCACGCTGGTTACTTGATTGGACGTGGGGCCATTGTTTTGGCACCAACGTTCGGGCGCCGTGAATAACCTTTCTAGGCACGGTGGCGACTCCCCTTACTCGACAACACTACCCCAACGCACTCACGTGCGGGTTTTCGTGGCTCAAGCCCACGCACAAGCACCTCGATGATTACCACAGCCGCGCGCCCGCTATACGCTGAGGGCGCGGCCCACGTCCTACAGCTACTTATTGTCTTCCTTGATTTCTATTTAATTTGCCTAGTGGCGTCGGGGGTAAAATGCATTTACAATCGAAGGTTTTCGTTCATGGAGAAGGTGAATGTGGGGATAATTATGTTATTTTTCATTCATGTTAAAAGGATGCTCCTAACTCGTCTCACAAAGTTGCTATAAAAAAATGCAATGATCTTTTGAAGCTTAGAGCAACATATTGACAAAGCAATTGAAAGAAAATCTCCGGTGGAGGTGGAAATAAAGAAAAATCGTAAGCGACTAGAACTTTCTATCTTTGTTGTTCGATGGTTAACATTTCAACATTGTCCATTCAGAGGCCATGATGAAAGCGTAGGTTCAAATAATAAGGGGYAACTTTCTTGAATTTCTCAAAGCTATTGYCCACTACAATAAAGATGTGCATGATGTATGTTATACTGGAGAATGCTCCTCCAAATGTTTCATACACTTCTCCTCAAATACAAAAAGGAGATTTTTTATATATATGCTAGTAGAGTTCGAGATGTGATTCGTCGGGAGATTGGTGATCAAAAGTTTTGCAAAATTTGTTGATGAATCAAAGGATATATATAAGAAAGAGCAAATGGACATTGTTTTGCTATTTGTTGACAAGGATGGTTATCTATAAGAGCATGTTTTTATTGTTTTGCTATTTGTTGACAAGGATGGTTATCTATAAGAGCATGTTTTTGATTTAGTCCATGTTTTAGAGACTAATGCTTTAACTTTGAAAAATGTCATTGAAGATTGTCTCTCTAGACATACTCTGACTATTCAAAAATGTTATTGGACAAGGTTATGATGGAGCAAGTGATATGCGATGAGAATGGTCTGGCCTACAAGCTCTAATTATGAGTGATTGTAAGTATACTTATTATGCGAATTGTTTTACTCATAGGCTCCAGTTAGCATTAGTAGTAATGTCAAGAGAAGTCAGTCTTATTCATTAGTTTTTCCCTAAATTTAAAATGATCGTCAATATTGTCACTTCTTCTACAAAAAGACATGATCAATAACAAGATGCTCATGTAGCTGAATTAGAAAGATTGATGGAACTTGATGAATTGAAAACTGGAAGAGGATTGAAACAAGTCGTGACTGTGAAGCAAGTAAGGGATGCACGTTGGGGTTTCCATTTGAGTTCTCTTAGGAGTGTGATGAAGATGTATAAGGCTACTTGTTCAGTTTTTTTGCAATTCATGGTGAAAGATAGGAAAGGTACTCAAAGAGGAGAGGTAGATAAAGCTTATGATGACATGACTTCTTTTGAGTTTGTCGTTGTTCTACATATCATGGTGGAATTACTAGAGATAGCTATTGGCTGATGAGCTTTGTTGGGCTTTACAAAGAAAATCACAAGACRTACTAAATGTTATGCATTTGTCTTTAAAAACAAAGATCTTTATTCCAAACTTTTCGAGAAWGTGGATGGGATYCATTGTTAAAAAACATTATTGCTTTCTGCAAGAGTCATGAAATTGAATTGCTAGATATGAATGCTCTTTATACTTYTGGATAAGATAGTTGGCAACCAAAGGATCGGGTGACAAATGGTCATTACTATCAAGTAGACGTGTTTACTTCTGCTGTCGATTCCCAACTACTAGAGTTAAACCATCGTTTCAATGATGATATGGTTAAACTACTTGCTCKTAGTTCATCTTTGGATCCCAAGGGCAACTTTTAACAATTCAACATTGAAAGTATTTGCAAGCTTGCACAAGCCTTCTATCCAAAAGACTTTATCGACCGAGAAATGAGTCATCTCAAATATCAATTACAATTATTTGAACTTAAGAAAACTGATCGTCTTGARTTGYAAAACATGACTTCTTTTTCAGAACTTTGCAATGGTTAGCTACATCTGAAAAAGTGGCAGTTTATTATCTTCTTGATAATTTGATTAGATTGATTWTAACACWTCTATATCAACTACAACAGTAGAGCGTACGTGCGTTCTCTTCTATGAAGTTCATTAAAAYCGCRCTACGCAATRGCATGGTAGATGATTATCTRACAAATTCTTTGATTGTGTGTATAGAAAAAAATTGCTCAGATGTTTGATTTAGATTCAATAATTGATGAATTTATAGTGATGRAAAAACGACGATTGTTGTTTAGTAGTCCGAATAAGAAAGCTTAAGTAATGTACAATTCTCCATCTTATTTTTTATGTACTTAAATTTCWTCATGGCAGCATGGTAATTTTTTTGCTTCCAAATATGTTTCTTAGTCATTGATGAACTTCGCCCCCGCACCTTTACAATCTTAGCTCTACCACTAACTGTTACATGACTCATTTGTGTTAAGTGTATGCAAAGCTAGTAGGGACCTAAAAGTGGTACTAGTTAGCTAAAAAGAACATAGTCACATTAGCATGAATCTTATATGCAAAGAAAAATATAAGTCCAGCCACTTAAGGTCTGTTGCTACTAAAGTAGTTCAATTATGACCCGACCTGCTAAACCAAAAAACCAGGACACTAAATAGTTTTAACAATTTTTCAAAAAAAAAGTGATCCATTAACTCACATTTCCAAACCCGAAAAAAAGCAGGTCGAAAATGGGTCGGGTTCAACCATCGGGTTTGGACCTTGAAAACAAGCATAAATCAAAGGGTTTTTTTTTTTTGCGAGATAAGCCTTTTATATCATTCATTTTGCGAGATAAAAACCTTTAAGCGTATTTGCGAAATGAAACCTAAAATAAAATTATCTTTGCGAATGAAACCAGATGACGTCATCAATGGTTGACCACCCTTAATCACATTTGACTCACTAATTGGCAGCCTTAATCTATTTGACTATACGGCGCTGCAGGGTGGATTTATGACCCTTACTGAGCCCGAGGGGATTGCCTCCTGGATACCCGTGTGTACAATCTTGGTGATTTGTATGCTAGAAATCGAGTTCTTGCTAATTTGCATATGTGAGTATGGTTGGAGTAGTGTGAAATATACTCGAAAACTCGAGTAGAGGAAGTCGCCACCGCATTCTTTTCGGAGCTGCGGAACCCATTATTATGCTTTGCTCTGGTCATAATATACAAGACGAAAAATCCATAGACTGTTCGTGCACCAAAGTCATGGTGGGGACAAAGGTAAGGCCGAAGTAGTGCACAACACCCCCGCCATCTAGCTGGCTCTACTCAGTCTTTCATGAGTTCATTGTTAAAAAGACAACAACAAACATATTTCTGTATTAACCCAAAGCCTGCGATTACTAGAGTGGTATATAACAGAAATATATGTATATAGGACTAATATTTCGTGATAAGTTCTCTAATTCCATGTTACAAGTACCTAATTCAGGTTGTCTTTGTTTGTCGTGAACATGAAATTTCAGGTCTTGTTTAAGACATATTATTGGTGATTCCTAGCATGCAAGCACTCAAACAAGTTTAAAAGTTTGCTTAAGATTGATTTTAATTCAAATAGATAATTATAGCGAAATTACACGCAAATATTTACATAGAAAGTTGAATATCTAACAAGCATAACAAGGGAATTAGAATAAGAGTTTGGACTCAAAACTAATTTGCAACAGGCGCTTCGATCGTGGACGTTGCTAATTTTAAAATTGTTTATATACTTAAAAATTGTTTCTAAAAACTCGCCACCATAGGTCCATAACAACTCACCCCATAACAATCACCACCCAAACTAAGTCGCGCTCATTGTCTAGCGTTGTGGTGTTTGCTATGGTGGTGAATGACCAAAATCCGAAAGTGATAGTGATTCGCAAGCAAATATAAAAGACGGTAGTTGTTTTTTTAAAAAAAAAAATGAGGGTTGTGGTTTCTAAAATGTGAAAACAAATAGGTAGTGAATAGCAAAAAATTTCCAAAATAAAACATATTTTTAACAAAATAATAGAACCCAAATTCCTCAAATTTTGGAGTTGATTAGTGAGTTATTCAACTCGACTCATTATAGCTACGAACCCAAAATGGAGCTACGTCAACCAAACTCCACCAGGTTTGGGTGATCCAACGTGGAGCAGCTCACCACGAGAGAGGTAGCCAAATAGCCAATTCCCACTCTCATCGTTACAAGAGCTCAAGCAACAAAGTTACAAAGTCACAAGTCACAACCTTTTGATTTCTGAATCATCCTCAACTTTTAGTCACCAACTGAAATGTCACTGTTTCGATCTTTACTCAACTGATTCACCTCAGATTCATCTACTACACTCTCTTTTCACATCCCTCATTAGGTTCTCCATTTCTTAAACCCTGTTTTTTCACAATGAAAAATTGATCCCTCAAATAGTCATTTTTCAACCCCATTTAATCTTTCTGCTAAACAATTCTCAGTTACCCAGATCGATTAATCATCTGATCAACAATGGCCAACAAAGCTGAGCTCATTAAACCTCAAGATCCCAAATCTTCAGATCCACCATTGTTGAACACATCAACGTTCAATTTCTCATTCAAATCGCTAAAGCTTAAACAAAACAACAAGAATTTCTCATCAGGTAACGATCCTTGTCTTGTCTATGTTCTCGCATTCAGCACTCGTTTATTCAGTGTTCTTCGTTATGAGAGTATGATCCATGAATTGACCCTTACTTCAAATTATCGCACTACCTTATATTTAACTGAAAAAGGGTTTTATGAATTTGGAATTTGGTTTGATTCTGAAAGTTGGTACCCTTTAGGAAGAATTATTGGGGGTACCCTTTATCCAGGGCTTATGGTCACTGCTGCATTGATCTACTGGGGTCTCCGATTTCTCCGATTCGCGGTTCACATTCGTGAGGTGTGTGTACTTACTGCGCCATTTTTTGCATCAAATACTACTATAGTAGCTTATTTCTTCGGAAAAGAGGTGTGGGATACTGGAGCAGGGCTTGTGGCTGCGGCATTGATCGCCATTTGCCCYGGTTATATCTCGAGATCAGTTGCTGGGTCTTATGACAATGAAGGGGTGGCGATTTTCGCTTTGTTGTTKACTTTCTACCTGTTTGTCAAGGCTGTCAATACGGGTTCGCTTGCTTGGGCATTAGGCTCTGCTTTTGGGTACTTCTATATGGTTTCTGCTTGGGGAGGATATGTTTTTATCATCAACTTGATCCCTTTGTATGTGTTGGTGCTTTTGATCACGGGGCGATACTCGATGAGACTCTACATTGCTTATAATTGTATGTATATTGTGGGAATGTTGCTGGCAATGCAAATTCGGTTCGTTGGATTTCAACATGTGCAATCTGGTGAGCATATGGCTGCTATGGGTGTGTTTTTCTTAATCCAGGTGTGGCTCTTTCTTGTTTTAATTCAATTTGTTCCCTTTTCTTTTGCGCCCCTACGATACCATATTTTGTCATTGATTATGCTGTATGGATATTAAGTTATTTGACCCTCTTTATCTTTTAGCTAATTGAAACCTGAAAGGAGTATTTGTTGTATACGTTTTCATGTTTGCAACTGATTAGTGTGTTTGGCACAATTTGGAATTGGTCTTTGTTCAGGTGTTTTACTTTTTAAATTGGGTGAAGCACCTGTTAAGTGGCACGAAGCTGTTCGAGACCTATATGAGGATAACAGTCACTTCAGCAGTTAGTCTGGGTGTTGTTGCACTGGGAGTTGGCAGTGCCTCTGGCTACATATCTCCATGGACGGGACGGTTTTATTCCCTCTTAGATCCAACCTATGCCAAGGATCACATTCCGATAATTGCTTCTGTCTCTGAACATCAACCTACAGCATGGTCATCGTTCATGTTTGATTTCCATATCCTGCTTTTCCTTTTCCCAGCAGGGCTATATTTTTGCTTCAAACGGTTGACAGATGCCACCATATTTATTGTTATGTATGGCTTGACCAGCATGTATTTTGCTGGTGTTATGGTTCGTTTGATCCTTGTTGCCACACCCGCAGTATGCCTTATAAGTGCTATTGCAGTTTCTGCAACCATAAAGAATCTGACTTCCTTGCTAAGGTCTAAAAGCAAGGTTCAATCTGGATCCGTGAAAGGAAGTGCTAGTGGCAAGGCTTCTTCTAAGGTATGTTCAGCTTCTGGATTTTAAGTTATACTCCTTTGCATTTATTTAAGGAACAAAATGCTTCTTTCTGTACATAGGAAGATTATTAAGGTCTATTATTCTATGTCCCCTTCTTTTTTTTTTCCTTGCGTAGTGCTTAAAGTTGCTCTTAAATTTCAGATATGAAGTCAATTGCAGGGATTTTTCTTTTTTGGCCCATGTTTTCTTGTTTTTTCTGCAATAGCTTGTTATAGCCCCTATCTTTGCATCAAGGGACATGGCAGACATCTTATTTGATACAGTCACAATTTTTGCATTATGAATTGGCTGTAAATATTTTTGTTTTATTTCCTTTTCTTGATATCATTAAGCTGTAGCATAGGCAAGCAAGAGCATTATGTTTAATTGTATATTGAAGAAAAACATAATTTACATCATCAGCTAGAAGCATAGAATGTGAGATTACTGAATGTTTTCCGACCATATTATGAAAGGGAAACTAAGTTAGCACTCCCTTGATGTATGCCGAATGCTCTTGGCTTTGTTGCCTTTTCACTTTGTTTACATACAGCACTTCTTACCGTATTGCATCATACAGGTTATCGAGTAAGTTTTTCTTTCTTTCTTTTATAAATTGATGACATTCATATTAGAAGCTCTTTATTTGGTTGCCACTAAAGTCAATGGAAGGGAAGAAGAGCCGAATGGCTCTTTATGAGTGTGTATGTACACCTCTGTCTTCATTCTGCAACAATGAAACCCTAATTGCATGAAAAAGAGACAGTTATCAATTGATTGAGCCTTGGAGCTTGATTGCATAAATATTTTATTTCTTGTCTTTAGGCACCTCATGTCATCCTATTTAATTTTAACTTAATTCGATGCGACCTTCTACCTCCGTCGCCGACACTCTCACTGTCTGGGTCGTCTCTTCGTGTGCGTGTGAATGAAAATCTGTTTCCTCATTTGCTGTCTGCATTGTTCCAAGGTGTACAGCGGTTCTGATTTATCGGCACAATGTAATTGCCTGCTGATATTTCTCGACTTTTCATATTGATTTGTTTAATCAGTTTGAGGCATATTCAGTTGTATTTGGGAAATTTGTGCTCAAATTTGATCTTTTTAACCAGCCTTTGGTCGGTTGATTGGATTTAGGGATCTGTCATTTACTTTTTGTCTAATCATATGTGATTTATTGCTAACTTTTTGTTTATTTCTGCGTATCTTTGTCTATAAGTTCTGCTGTATTATGTGTTTCGATGCATGGTTGTGGCATTCAAGACAATTCAAAAAGTTTAGAAGGGTGTGAATATACAATGTTTATATATGAATTATGAAACTCATTACTATTAAAGTCTTACTTTTTCCTCCCGTGCATGATAAATAGGGCTTCTGTTGATCATTCGTTGCCTTCCAAAGAAATGCTGCCAATTGCATTGCTTCTGGGGTGGCATTCTACCGTTGTATGCAGATATTGTTACACGTACATGGGTACGTCAGAGGCTTATTCATCCCCATCAATAGTTTTAGCTGCACGAGGTGCACAGGGAACCGCATTATCTTTGATGATTACCGTGAGGCATATACTGGCTTCGGCAAAAATCCTTCCGATGCAAAGTGATGTCATGGTGGATTATGGTTACCAGATTACTGCCATGGGAAACAGGACAGTAATGTCGATAATAACCCCTTGGAACCAATACACATAGCTACTGTTGGGCGGGCCATGTCATCTTATGAAGATGAAGCTTATGAAATTATGCAATCACTTGATGTGGATTATGGTTGGTTGATTTGGTGGTTAACAGGCTATTCTTCTGATGATATTAACAAGTAAGCATCATATTGTGTTATTTTATGTGGCATATGATAGGCGCAACTTTGATTTAAAGTTGTTTAGGTGTTCTTTTAAGGGACAGGAATCAGTTAGTGATCTGGGCTGAATGGGATATATTTGATACTTACAACTTAGAAGCTTGGATCACCCCCATTAATCTTCATATCTTGCCTCAAATATAGGATGGGATTCAATTAGTTACTAAATGTTCAGCTTACTCTGTAGAGTATTCTAATTATCTCAGGCCTTATTGACGTGTTAAAATTTCTATTTCCTGCTTTACATCAGGTATCTTATTTTATCTGTATTAGCAATGTTCTTATTTCGTTCTTTATGACCATTTTATTAGACGAATTTCTCATAGCAATGTCTTGTGAGTTTTTAAGCCACTGTAGCATATGAAAACCTTCTTTGTATTGCTGGTGTTTTCTAAAGAAAATATTTGGTTTTCTACTTTATAGTTAGTGCTGCCATATACAGATATCTTTCTATAGAACCTTAGATTCTTATATAATACTTTTCAGATTCTTGTGGATGTGAGGATTGTAGTGTTTTCCCTTCATCAAAGAGCCTGATTATCTTGTTAAGGAGGTATCGTGTTGACCAAAGGGCCAGCGCCGAAGATGTTAAATTTCTCATGTAAGTTTAAAATATTTTGTATTTTTCTCTTTTATCCACTAGGAGTTTAGTTTATCATCATTTAACTTTGTTTTCTAATTTATTGCTCCCATTGCTTTTGACCATTCTGCGCCACCACAATTTACTAATTAGACAGTACCATTTTGTGCTGAAGCAAAATCCCTTTATTACCATTTAATTATCTTCAAATTAGGTTTCAAATTATGAAAAAGATCTACCTCTAGTAAAGCATGCTCTACAATGTAAAACATAGAACTCCATTGATGAATGGGAGAAAAAACTCTAAAATGAGCTTCTGGTGCTGTCGTATTTACTTAAGAATATGTTTGTTATGCAATCAGAATCATGCACATTGTTTTTTGGATGGCGCTAAGTTGGAATATAGCATTCGTGTTACTTGTTTGCAAATGGTGACGTATGAATGTAGGAAAGTCCTTCAAATTTAATGCACTTGGCTGTATGGCTGTATGGATGTATCTTACTAGGATGACCAGAGACAACCCTGGAGCTAATTATTCCAATTGAGCTGCCCAAAAATTTTGCGCATTGTGCACTGAATTTCAACTTCCACTTATCCATTTATTTTCCAACGAGGAAGCACGTTGTTTTCATTATTTAGTATGGATGTTCAAACGGAAATAATTCTACTATGCTAATTCGTTGGTCTGTAAGGTAAAATTATGTTATTATCGGTTTTGGAGAGCTGCGCACAGAATGATGGCAAGCCTCCTGGGTAGTTTACTTAAGCATTTGTCCTGTTTTGATCAAAAAATTTGGCTTTGCAGTGCTTTGAGGTTGTGTACATCCTACATCATTGTCCTATTAATATAAAAAATCTGTCACTTCACTTGCTTAAAAGGATTTGCTTCAGCCTTATGATGTTTATAGTTTTTTGAAATATTTTGCATGATCATCACTCCCTGAAAGTCAATGATGCTTTTTTAGAAGATCAAGAAGTTAGTTTCCGTATTGTTTCGATATTAGTTACGAGTTGTAAACTATAATTCAACTGTAGTGCAATTAATTTTGTCATAGAAATTGTGTACATTCAGGAAAGGGTTCTACCTACTCTAGTAACTTAAAAAACGTTTTTGGACTTTCGGTTAATTTATACTCTAGCCACACAACCACAATAATGGTTCAATTGTGTGTCACTCTTGGTATGAATTCAAGTATAGCTAATTCGTACTTGTAGTAGATTTCAGTTTGCTCATTGTGAGTTTCTCGCCATGGATTTACATGGGGATAATGGCCGTTATTTTTCCCTTCAACTCGCGAGTTTTTACTGAAGAAAATCCTTAACATGGAAATAAATTCTCTTTACATCTTCCAACAATAAATCTGTACGGAAATTTTGTTACTTTCCTCGCTGTTTCAAATCTCTAATTTCGTTGTACTTAATTTATTATGCATGGTTTTTGAATCGGCAGCTTATGATCGTGCTAGAGGGTGTTAAATTGGATAACGATGTGAAGCTTGATATTGGAAGAAGCATTCATACGTCAAACTGGATCGTATATACAAAGTTAACCACCCAATAATAGGTGCGTGAATTTAGGTTGAAACTCCCTCTTGTATCACACCCAAACAAAGAAACATTGGAGAAAAGTGTCTTGCAGTGACGGATTAGATGTGATTGAGGATTATGATTTTGTTGTTTTTTTTCTTTTTCTTAAGATAGGATAGCTATTTAGTTTTGTTAAATTGCTCCACAAATTTTCCTCCCTTTACGAATCTTTCTATTTAACACTAGTGGCACACATGGCATGTGCATGCACGTCTTGTTTCACGTGATAATGCATGACAAGGAATATTTTAAATCTGATTTTTTCGTTCGAATCGGTTGGGATACGAATAATTTTAACATGCCATGGGTAAAATAACAAACAGGTTATACACTTTGTTGGATTTGACCTTTGTTTAAAAAGTTTGGTTCTGACTTTCGAGATCGTTAGTATTGTGTGAGTTGGATTTTGACCTTTTCCGCTGCTGTTTGCCCCACATGTCTTGTTCTTTATTTTCTTTGTTTCTGGTCCTTGTTTGTGCGGTTGCAACATAGTTGCCATTAGTTTTGATAGGCTGACCCAGGGATTCCCTAAATGGCGTTTTTCGAATCGGATAGGATGCGACCTATGGATTCTCGAAGTGTATCCCTGTTTGGAGGTTCCCAATGTATAATCTTCGACAATTAGCCATTTATTTAAATCTGATAATGATTTTGTCCGAATCGGTTGGTGATACGTATAATTCTAATATGACATGAGTTAAAAATAATAAACAAGACATACTTTGTTGGCTTTGACCTTTATTCAGGAAGTTTGGTTCTGACTTTCAAGATGTTAGTATATTGGACGTGTATCGTGTAGAGTCGCATATTCGAATGGAGCACGCGCGTAAATTTGATAATGGTTTCTTAGGGATAGTGTGGTTGATACGAATGATTCAAATATAGTATCGGTTAAGAATATGGGTAAAATATACATTTTTTTTGGGTTTGACCCTAGTTTTGCATCTTTGGTTCTGACGTCTGAAGTGTGAACGAGTCTATTGGACGTATACTGAGTGAAGGCGCACATCGGAACCAAGTACCTTGGATAGTATACTGCAGATCGGGTTTTCGAATCAAGCACATATCGCGAATGACCGGATCATTTTTAAACTCAATTTTTGGCATGGAACTYGTAAACTGTAGTACGATATTTGTGAATTGACTAGAATTCATTCATTAGCTAAGTATAAGGTAGGACACATTTCTTAATTCTCATGATGGAGGGATGGATTAAACATGAAAAGTGCAATGTACACCGACAAAGACAATTGAAATTTAAAGTACCAAAAAAAAAACCAAACTGAAGAATCAGCTGAAGGGAGCAAACTTGATATGCACAGGACTTGAGTGAAAGTACATTCATGGCTCAAAGTAATACAATTCTGTTAATGCTTGTCATGWGTTAATGAAGTATTACACAATGAATTTTTATTTGCGAAAACATGTTATAAGCTTGTAATAGTGGTTACCATGAATACAAATTTCGAAGGTCTATGATAACTGGATCATTTTTTTACTCTATTTTTGGTGTGAAAATACATTCACGGCTTAAAGTAATACATCTATGTTAATGGTCTGTTAATACATTCTTTGGTTCGCTATGAATACATTTTATACATATTTCGAAGGTTTATAATTTAGCATGTATATTGTGTGGATTACATTTAAATTTGGATTAATTTATGGTCTAACAAAACAATATGCACAAATGGATCAAACCAGAGAAATATAATTAGAATCGCATGGACTGTACACCATAGTTAATTTAAACATTACTTAAAATTGACTAAACCACAATAGAAAAATTATACTACACCTTCGAAGAACCAGTATTTAGACCATGAAGTTGCATGTAAAGCTAAATGTCTCCTTGATTGGGATTTAAAATGTCATGCTGTGTAATACATGATCTATACGCTGAGTAAAGGAAAATAAGAAAATATTGACTAACAGAAAAGAGTGAAATTTAAATCCACCTTAATAAAGTTTCTACTAATTGGGATATGTTTAGGATTACAGACTGGTAGAATTACGGATCGGCAACCAGCAATACACTGATGGACAATAGCCACTAAACCGATCAAATTATAAACCGACAACCATCAATACACTGATGGATAACAACCATAAAGTATCCATAGATTGTACTTAAGAAGCAAATGTGCTGAATAAAATAKTCAAGACAAAAAGGTGAATTAAATATTACAACTCTGAACAGGCGCKCAAAAAGAGGATAGCAGATACATGTCTATGAAGATCCACAACTCTCCGTTGATGGCAGCCCGAGTTCCTATCTATCACTGTGTTCCTCTTTCGAGGACTGTGTCGACAAACTCATTCTCATTTTATCACCTGCTTTGATCGCCATAGTTCTTCNTCACTTGCTTAAAGATTTGCTTCAGCCTTATGATGTTTATAGTTTTTGAAATTTTTGCATGATCATCACTCCCCTGAAAGTCAATGATGCTTTTTTAGAAGATCAAGAAGTTAGTTTCSGTATTAGTTTCGATTATTAGTTACCGAGTTGTAACTATAATTCAACTGTAGTGCAATTAATTTTTGTCATAGAAATTTTCTGGTACTTCAGGAAAGGGTTCTACCTAACTCATAAAGTTAAAAACTGTTTTGGACTTTTCAGGTTAATTTATACTCCTAGGTCCTAACACTACCACAATAATTGGTTCAATTGTGTGTCACTCTTGGTAGATTCAAGTATAGTATTCTACTTGTAGATTTGCAGTATTGCTCATTGTTAGTTTCCCCAATGATCTAATTGGGGAATGAATGAGGTTATTTTTCCCTTCAACCTCGAGTTCTTTACTGAATAAATCCTTAACATGGAAATAAATTCTCTTTACATCTTCCAACAATAAATCTGTACGRAAATTGTTGTTACTTTGTCGCTGTTTCAAATCTCTAATTTGGTGTACTTAATTTTATTAATGCATGGTTTTTGAATCGGCAGCTATGATCGTGCTAGAGGGGTTGAAATTGGGAATAAGGATGTGAAGCTTGAGTATTTGGAAGAAGCATTCACTACGTCAAACTGGATCGTTCGGATATACAAAGTTAAACCACCCAATAATAGGTGGTGAATTAGGTTTGAAACTCCCTCTTGTTCACACCCAAAAAAGAAACATTGGGGGAGAAAAGTGTCTTGCAGGACGGGATTAGATGTGATTGAGGATTGATATTTTTGTTGTTTTTTTCTTTTTTCTTAAGAAGGATAGCTTAGTTTAGTTTTGTAAATTGCTCAAAATTTTCCTCCTTTACCGATCTTTCTATTTAACTAGTGGCACATGGCATGTGCATGCACGTCTTGTTTCACGTGATAATGCATGACAAGGAATATTTTAAATCTGATTTTTTTCGTTCGAATCGGTTGGGTGATACGAATAATTTTAACATGCCATTGGGTAAAATAACAAACAGGTTATACACTTTGTTGGATTTGACCTTTGTTTAAAAAGTTTGGTTCTGACTTTCGAGATGTTAGTATGTGTGGAGTCGGATTTTGACCTTTTTTTTCCGCTGCTGTTTGCCCCACATGTCTTGTTCGTGTTATTTCTTTGGTTTCGTGGTCCTTGTTTTGTGCGGTTGCAACATAGATTGCCATGTAGTTTTGATAGGCTGAAACCCAGGGATTCCCTAATGGCGTTTTTCGAATCGGATAGGATGCGACCTATGGATTYTCGAAGGGTGTATCCCTGTTTGGAGGTTCCCAATGTATAATCTTCGACAATTAGCATTATTTTTAAATYTGATAATGATTTTGTCCGAATCGGTTGGGTGATACGTATAATTCTAATATGACATTGAGTAAAATAATAAACAAGACATACTTTGTTGGCTTTGACCTTTATTCAGGAAGTTTGGTTCTGACTTTCAAGATGTTAGTATATTGGACGTGTATCGTGTAGAGTCGCATATTCGAATGGAGCACGCGCGTAAATTTGATAATGGTTTCTTAGGGATAGTGTGGTTGATACGAATGATTCAAATATAGTATCGGTTAAGAATATGGGTAAAATATACATTTTTTTTGGGTTTGACCCT
>SNQN01004862.1:3492-22564 GCA_008642245.1 Bassia scoparia | reverse complement strand
CCATACTATTCTCTGACACTCTGTACTTGGATTCGTTAGCCACTCTACAAGCTCTTATCCTAAAGAGGCTCAGCTTTCCATTTCGCATGCTTTCTGCTGCAATACTTAGCGCAACGGTCTGGCTCCTCCGTCAATATTCTAGTGATTTTTGAGTTGTATTTTCCTTGTTTTCACGACTCATTAATGTTTCCAGGTGTGATCATCCACTACTCGTCCCTAGTTGCAATTTTCTGCCGCTGCTCTACGGCATGTTGTCCTTTAATCTTCTTATTAACTCCTTGTAGAGTGGACCCAAGCTCAGAAGCCGACCTCTGCATTTGAACAGTTGTAGTATTCAGCGACCCACACCTTATACATATCACCTAGAATTGTCATCCAACCATTTTAAAATAAATCTATTAAGTCTTTAAAACTTAAATGTCACAGTTAATATGTAATAACTAAACACACATACAGCAATATGCGGTAGATACACGATCCCATCAGGGGACTATAGTATTTCGCATGATCAGGTTCCCCTCCATCATCTATTTGATGGCTCCCCGTAACCTCACCAAGGTCCTATTATGGTTATCCAAGAAATTGCTTTCTTCTTCCGTGTGCATTCATTGTACTTGAAATCCCCGTTGAAGAATTCTCCATTTTTTGTTGTATGTGTTGGAATGACTTCTGTTACTTGAATCGGAGGAAGTTGGTGGTTGCGAATTTCATACACAATGACATCTTGTTGTTATGGGTATCCTCTGCATTGAAACGCGTCAAGACTTCGTGACCCACTAGGTTTGTGTCTACATCATGATCACCACAATACTTCAAAAACCTGGGTAAATCGTCAACACTAGTTGGAAAAATTCGACATAGTAATACTCCTGCAAATACTCTCGGGTATTCAAAAAACTACGAGGCCATTTTGACATTAAATGCTTCGGGTAGTAATAACCCGTGCGGCATTTAAAAGTCAACTGACTGACTCCTCTCATACTATTTATCCGAGTATTCACACTTCAGCCAATATATCAGCTTAATTGCCCATCGGCCGACTACTCAATATATGACACTAACCTCCACACATGTAAAAACTAACTCCTATTTAATATTAAATGAACACTACACCTGAAATCACCTACCTGTATCGACTCGGCCAGCCACAATGGCCGATCGTCGCCATACCGACTTCCGAAGCATTCTAGGCCGTCTAACGTGTTGTGCTCTGCGCTCATCATTGCGATGTCCCAGTCATCAACCTCGTTGCTCTAAATTCTCTTTACCTAATACTCGAAATCTGATCTATTCACATCGCATTTTGACAAGAAACAATCTCTATAGCCACATTGGTGAGAGCCTTTTACTGACACCGCTTGTGACTATTCTATGCTATACATACGGTTTCTGTCGCTGGTGTCTACATGAAAAAACCAATCACAGTGCACCTTTCTCGGCCGATGTTGTGAGCACGAGTACAAACTCTGACCTAGCTGCATTGTTTATATCCACAATTTTGCATAGCAATCATATTACGTCACTGTATCTTTCGGGACTGATTCAAGTCTATAGCTGGTCTGTAAAATTTCGTTTACATCTTACATGAGTAGCATCTCTGTCGGCTTCACTATGCTCTTTTTATAACATATAATATATTGGGTTAAGCTAATTCTTATATGTAATTGCTCTATTTTACGCATGTAGTATTGGGTGCGTAATGATCCCCGAAAGTCGATTGTGAGTCTTATGTTCTTAAAATGTATGACTTCTGCTTTATAGTGACTACACTTGTAGACTTAAGGAAAGTGGTCACGTAATACATGTTTTCAGGTTTTACGAGCTCTCATTTTCTTTCTAATTTTTTGGTACAGCAAGCATATTAATCATCATTCAAGATAAAATAGATGTTACTTCCTTGAAAGTATATTCTAAGTTGTTTTGATGATTGTATTTTTGTAGTAAGCCAGAAAAAGCTTAAGTGAGAGGGAAAAGCCAACGAAAAGGATAAATGTTTTTTGCATTAATTTTCATCATAGGGATTAGTTCAAATTGTGTGAATGATGTATAGTAACTTGTATTTCTTAGATTCTGTATTCGCTAAAAATATTTGTATACATAATTCCAATTTTAATAACCAAATTTCCATAATTTGATTATTACGCCTCAAAAATCAAAATTTTTAATTTTTTTTTCGATTTTTTGCTCTCAATGCTTCGGGGCTTCTTATAAAACTCGAAGCAGTTATTATCATAATGCTCGTTGTTTTCAGAAGCCGAAGGCATTTAACCTCACACAATGCCTTCGGTGGTTTTTCTAAAACCGAAGCATTTGTGACATTAAATGCCGATGCGGCATGCCGAGGCATTTGTTGAAAATACTGTGAGTGACGTCTCTTGTAATGCGGGCTAGGCCCGAGGCAGCAACCCTTTTTTGACCCGAGGCAAATGTCCATTTTTCCACTAGTGCAAGGCTTTGAATAACTCGATCCTTCCCTATCTGTCGAWTATCAAGTTGTCGTTGCTCATCATTAATTGGTTGTTCCGTTTGTTCAATAAGGTTTTATTCTTTATGCAAGTTCTGTAATCGTTCCTGTTTCTGCACTGGTTGTTTATTTCCTTCGTCTCTTTGTTTAGTCTRATGTGCTATAGTGTGGGACAATCCGTGGGCACTATCCATTGATTTCTGTCTCCATATTATTCCATAATATGTGTTCATTAACATTTCCCATTTCAACTCTATCTCCTTCAACAACAGCGCTATTCGAGTTTCTCTCATGTAAATTCTTTGGAGTGAGCATTGTCATATTATCATCTCCATTGTCTTGGCATTCAGTGGAATGCACTAGCATCTGAGTAACCTTTGGAATTTCCCCATCATGCACAAATGCTCTTTTTCGTGATCCAGCTATGAGATCTTCTTCGATGCAGTCAGTTACATCTTCGTTGATTATAGCTGACTGTGTTTAAAAAAACCTTAGTCCCAAATCACTTGTGTTCTCATCCCTTTCTTCATCTGTAATCATGTAACCAAGATCTTCCAAGTTGGAATACCCTGAATGATAGGCTGCCTCAGATGCAGATCCCTCGGACATGAATTTATCATGTTCAAACGACACCTACATATAAACTCCAAATTTAACAGAGAGCCTAAAGTGAATAAGGGATACTCTACCAGAAATAACGGGATACAAGAGAATTGTGTGTTAGCAATTTTTAGTAAGACTTCACACAACAATATTATCCAAACTTAAACATTTTATTTAAAGTATCACGAATTATACTTGCTTATACTGATTAGTTTCGTTGAATTATTTGTAGTTAGAAGCATAGCAAATACCTATAAATGCAGCAAAAAACAACTGTGCATATCAACTCAAGTCAAATTGTACATATTGTAATTATGTTAAAMCACTGCCAAATAAAATCAAATAATTCAAAATAAGACTTTTCTTTCACCTGGATATTCTGTTTTAGTCATTGAGACTTCTCCAGCAACTGCTTGCACTTTCGACACTGCACCCACATTGCCAAATGTGTTAGATTTATGYTGTAACAGAGGAAAAAGAATGAAATTATGCATACAATACAAGACCTCAGTCGAWCTGCATGTAAAATATATGCCATTTTCCAACTGAGGCCACTCATCGCAAGAAATCTTTCTTTCACAACGTATCTAGAATCAGCCAACTACTTTATTGGAAAATCCATTTAGGTATTAACAAATTTTTGCGAGTATCTGTTAAGAGTTGAATGATTTAAGTTACTGTAATCAGTTGATCATTGGTCGTGCTTGTTTATTTCCAAACTAAAGATATTGGTAGTCAATTTTGGGTTGTCAAAATCTTCTAGGGGCGGTGTAATATAGAACATGCCTTGAACTTAGTAGGAATACTCAATGTAAAATCAACTATCCTCCCAATCCCTATCTAAACTAATCTCATACATAAAAACTCTATCGTGTATTTGTGTGGTCGTTATTATCTGAGGGAATTCATCACCTCGTCGTATCACAAATAGCATCACCGGGAAGGTTTTCTGGTTCAGAACGATTGTATGCGACGCAGTCGCCGCTTCTAACACCGAACCAAAACATGTGCTAACATTGGTTGTTGTTACGCGCCGCAGTTTACTCGATCAGTAGTGGTACTTTGAGGTTACATCATCATCCGAAGACACCGTAGCAAATTAAATGGTAGAACAATGCAAAAAAACGCCAAATTTAAACTAACGTAAAAAATAGCGTTACCTCCTTCGCCAATCAGAATCGATGGTGGTTGTTTTGCAAGACACTCTAGCTCCACCGAAATCCCCGCCGACGAGAATTGTGAAGGTTAGTTAATGGACCGGAATTAACGAATACACTGTTCTAGCCTAAGTTATCGAGGAATTTGAATAGTACTAATTTGTTAGACAAATGAAATCGCTTCAGCATCTACGCAATACTTGGCAAGTATGAAGCTACGTCTCATTACAAACCCCCCTCCCCTAATTCAAACTCTTATTCCTTTGGCCATAAGCTTCTACTGAAGCAGCAACACCGAGGCCCAAGGGCCAATATAACCAAGTGCAGTAATTAACAGTCCCAACAATTTTTATTCCAATAATAGATTTTATGGGCCCATGAATGATATGCATGAGCTTAAGCCAAATTTAGAATCCGTAAAATTGTATGGTAAATTAAATGTACGGTAATGATAACAATTCAATTAAGCCTTAAGTTAATGTTTAGTCTTAGTTGTAATAAGTTCAACTACATCTAAGGCAAGTTTTTCTAGTCCAATAACAAATAAGTTTAATAATGGCATTCATGGATACGCATAAATTAAGAACAACAATAATGACAAATGGAGATATATATGGCAGTTAGAAACACTTTTTTCGTGGGGCTTTAGCAGCAAACTATACTCCACATGTACGTTTAGCCATAGGACTGTGACGGTGAAATCGGATGATCAAAATTTTCTCTCTTCATGAATTGCTGTTTGGACTGTCTATTGGAACGTGCCACAATCAAGATGATGCTTTCATTTTGTATTTTGTTCCAGCAAGGATGATATTAATACGTTTCCATTCTCGTGCTACGTTTTGGCGACTTATTAGTCCCCTTTCTTGTCAACCCTGGTAACATAGTAGTATCATATTATCATCATCCCCTCATTTCCGTATTCACATGGTTTTAAACGCCGTTATTGAATTAAAGACAATTTCTGTGTCTATGCTATTGGTGCCTTTGCACACATACTTCCTCCATTCAATCCATGGTTATGCTGTACAAAAATGGATTGTTTAGAATTTGAGGCAGGAGCATCCATTCATTTAGCTTCCCTAATTTTCATAACTACACTGCCAAGATTCATCTGTACCGCGGATCTGTGGCAACTAATCAATCAAGATGCCTACAATCCAAACACATTTAGGTGGTGAGCTGATAATTAAGAATGTGGCAGGTATATCAGACGACAACTATGAATACTATTCCTAGTTGGACGATCACACTCTTTCAATTTGAGTATGATCTCAGCGTTAACGGATGCTCAGTGCATGACATCTATCAGAGCGTATAGGTATTATAATTAAACAGGTTATACAGGACGATTAGAAGTATAAAATTCGACTCATCGAAAGCGGTCATCTTCCCTGTTTAGGAAGAGTGTGATTTGCACGACGTGAGATCGACCTGTACTCTTTCCCGTAATTGGCCGCTTAAATTTTTGATTGAATTGGTTCATCGAGATGGATATGTATTCCAGCAGTTCTGATTGGAATTATAGTTCCTCGTCCTCGCAAATACTGGATGTTGGAAACCTGTATAATCGATTCAATTTCTTCCTCCACTGCAGGTAAAGGTTCCCGACCATGTAAACTCGCCTGAAACGTTAGAATACTCACACAGACAAAGCTCTACCAAATAACACCTTAGTATTGACAACACACATACACAGACAGAAAGAAATCTTCACACAAGCTACAGTAGAAACAAAGGGAAACACACTAAGCTTCACGACATTAGACCATTTCACACTGACATACCTGAGTATTCTTCGGCTAGGCCACAAGTGATTCTCTCATTACTAATCAATGTACTCAGATCGAGCAACCAATGCTCGTGGTAAAGTCTTACCCGCCGCGGACATCCTGAGTGATTTTCTAGTCTTGTCGACTGAAATATCTGACATCTGACTATGGTCTTGTTTATGTTGTGTCTAAATCCAACCAACTCATATCGACATGCATTGAAGTCAAATAAAACCTTTTTGGTGAGCACCATAAACGAGGATGAGATGGTCTTTGTAGAACTCTCTGTAGGTCAATTTTATCAGATGCGATTATAGCGGAATTTCAGGAAACGATTTCCTAACATCTCATCTCAGGATCATATTTCACAAATTCAACATATGCAGTATTATATATTAAAGTGGATTAGAATAATACCAACCTTTTGTAGCGATGAAAAACCAAGTGTGATTGTGCGAAAAGATAATCATCGAGAGCTCCAAATGCTTGCTCCCTACTTAGGTCAGCCAGCAAATCAATTGAACGACACAAACAGTTTGCTAGTAACGGGAAGAGATGAACTCTTATCAGTTTGTTAGCCTAATTTTCAAGATTCATATGATTATAATGTTTGTCATGTGATTTTATTATTTTTGATGTCAATTAAGGGTGATGATTCATATAATTGCGTAATTTGCACAATAAAATTTGTATTTTTTAAGATTGAATGTTATAATTATATATCTTTTTTGGAGTTATTTGCATAATTAAATCTGATTTTAGTATGTCGATGGAGAACTTTTTCGGAAATGTTCCTTTTATTTAAAAAATAGAAAAAAGAAACAAAGAGAAAAAAAAAAGGTAATTGTTCGAAGAGTTCGAACAACAGCACAGAGGAAATCGAATTTTTGCAACAAAATCCTTCAAAACTGATTGAGGGCTTTGATTTATTTTTGTTTTGAATTGCAAAATCGTAGTTTCATTGTTGTTTTTGTTTACAAATAAAAGACATAAATCGAAATTGCAAACGCCTTAGTTTTCCCCAATTTGTTTTTTATGATTGTAAGCTTGATAATTTGTTCAATTCGAATTGAACATTACATGCGAAAAACATATGTTTGCTGTAATAATTAGATTATTGCACAAGTTTTGTTTCCAATTGAAATTCGATTTTTGTTCGAAAATCACCATTTTACAAAATGTTTACAACGAAAATTTGATTCGAAAACAATGGTGATTTTGGGTTTCGCAATTGTTGAATTACCTAATACAAACTAATTTGATTCGAAAACAATGGAATGTAACCCAAAATCGGAACAACTTTGAAGTTGTTTTCGTTTCAAAAATTGCAAAATTTCGAACAACAAGGTCGAAATCTGGGTTGCGTGGAGCAATGACGTGCGACTGTGGCAGCCGTAAGAGCGGCTACGTGGGCTCATAACGCGGCTGTGGTGGCGCAGGGTTCGCCTCTCCCATGAACCGTTGTCGAGGTTGCACTGCTGTTGTTTGCGCCACTTCGTGTGAAACAGAGCACCTAACTTGCTGCTGCCTGCCTCTGTTCTCTGTTTCCACGAGAAACAGATGTGAGCAGCGCCGAGAGATGGGTTGTGTACTCGGCTGCGGGCTGTGCATGCTGGGCTGCGTAATGGGCTGCGTAATGGGCTGCTACTGTGTTGCGTGCTGACCAGCTTTAACCTCATTCATTAATAAAAAAAAAAGGGGAAATATATTCAAATGTTATGTGCAAATTTAATAAATTATTAGATTAATTGCCTTTTGACTCTTAACTGAATTAAAATAAAATGAAAATTTTCTTTATATAGTTTGACTAATGATAAAGAATATTTTATGTGTCTTTATATTTTGATATATTGCATATTTTGTGTCATTTATAATATTTGATCATTATTCTTGACATATGAAATGACATAAGATATGGCCCAAATTAGGATAGAAATAGATTCTGCCGAATCGTTGGTGGTTTGAATTGTATTTAAAATACGATCTGCGCGTCGTTAATTTTGAATGTAATATAAATTTGTATTTATTTCATTCATTTTAATTTTCATTCAAATCAAAATATCAAGTTGAAAGGAGTTTCAAGGAAAGGGTGATCAAATGGAGATCAAGGATGTTTCATGAAGAGTTATGAAACTTTTTCCTATTATATGGGCCATACTAGATCATATTTTATTCATGCTTTTATTAAGCTTGAGCATTTAATTTAATTTTAATATTTGCTTGCATAAGTTTATGTTTGGTTAAAAATGTCATTTGTTCACTAATGATTAACCATTGTTAATAAACTTAAATCCCCAATAATAATATTTGAGTTCAATTGTTTTTTCAAGACCACCTATAAGCCTTTGATAATCGAGAATAGGTTCTGCCAAAGCGAGGTTGGCTCATAATCCTTGGGAATATGGGGTAGGTTTTTGAAAAATTACATGTTAATGTTTGGTTTGACTAAACAAAATCATGAAAACGACAAAGTTTTTTGGGTTTTGAAACTAAGAGATAGGATTGAACAAAGAGTTGTTAATCTATTCTACCATTAATTATAATGAGTTATAATTAGTAAATGTTACTTACCTTAACTACTATTGTTAAGGCAGGGCCAAAGTCCGTTTGATTATAGTGGGAGAGGATCTTGGTTATTATTTATTCAAATAGGGGATTCCAAATTTGAATAAATTGTTAGACTCTATTTATTGATAAACTATTAATTTTTTTTCTTTATTACATTGTTGTAAGAAATCATGCGTCTAGTTCGACCAACAACAACACCTCTGCTTTTAATTTACGCTTTGTCTTGGAAAAGGATAATTGAATGCAAACAACTTTCCTCGAATGGGAAATGGCTGTGAGAATTGTTCTCAGAGCTAAGGAAGGGAAAGTGTTCTTGACACTCCACTCCCTGAACCCTGCCAGTGCTGTGCAGAAAAGAGCTCGACAAACTCTCGAGGCAATTCCGTGCAAGTAACATGCTTGATGCTTGTTTCCATGGAACACGAATTTCAAAAACGTTTGTGATAATCAAGATGCCTACACAATAATCCAGCAGCTTCGACAATGTTCGAAAGAATGCTCGATTAGAGAGATTCGAAGCTAATTGAAAGCTTCTGGAATGCCCACCTGGAGGGGACCCGTCGGAGCCCATGTGTTCGCAGATGATGGACTTTTCCAGGTCATGGAAAGGCTGGGTTTCTCCCTACTCACTAAAGAGTTGGCAACTGGATATAGTGATCAGATCTTTGCCGAGAACATACTTTTCAGGCTTTCCGTTTGAATTTTTACATGCAAGGAGGGGAAGCCACCTTGCAAGAGTTGGCATGCATGCTTGTTCAGGCTGAAAGGAGCTTACCTACTGAACCTGTAAAGAAAGATGTTCTAATGGTCAGATTGGATAAGTTGTCTCAAGAAGAAAGGGGGTCCTAAAGGGAAGGGCAAGGGCAAGGCTGTTGCCTCTAATGACTCTCCAAACCAAAAGCCCACTCCAAAGGCTAAGGTAGCAGCACAACATGAGTGCTACCACTGCCACAAGATTGGCCATTGGAAGAGGCTGCCCTGTCTACCTGGAAGAAAAGAAGAATGGTGCTTCATCTTCAGGTATATATGTTATTGAAATTAATTTAGGCTACTTCTGCTCTTGGTATTTGATACTGCTTGTGGATCTCACATTACCTGTAATGTGCAGGGTCTAAAAGAAGTAGAAGCTTGGCAGAAGGTGAGGTGGATCTCCGAGTGGCAGAATGGAAGCAAGAGTTGCTGCGTTAGCTGTAGGAGTTTATATTTTGAAATTACCTCTGGCTTAATTTTTAGAACTCAATAACTGTTATTACGTTCCTTGCCATCACCAAGAACATTATTTCGATTCCGGTTTTGGATGTCGAAGGTTTTTTCATTTGCCAATTAAGAATAATTGTTTGTTCTGCATATTTGATGATATGTTCTATGTTTCAGCTAAATTATTGATGGTTTGTATGTGCTGGATTTAGAAACTCACATCTATAACATAGACACAAGAAACGTAAAAAATGATTCAAACCCACATTACCCCTATGGCATTGTCGATTAGGCCACATAAGTTCAAAACGCATAGAGAAACTTCATAAAGATGAAGATTCTAAAATCATTTGATTTGAATCATTTGGTCGTTGTCTGTGAGTTTTGTTTAATGGGGAAATGACAAAGTCACCTTTCACAGGTCTAAGCGAAAGGCCAATGACTCTTAGCTCTCATAAATGTCAAGATGTGTGTGGACCTATGAGTACAATGGCTCGGGGTGGTTACAACTACTTTTACTACACCTTTACTGATGATGTAGAGCAAGATATGGATTATGTTTATTTGCAGAACATAAGTCGGAGTCCTTTGAAAGTTCAAGGAATCTCAAAATGAAAGTAGAGACACCAACTTGGGAAAAAGATTAAAGCATTGCGATCCGATCGTGGTGGTGAATACTTGTCTCAAGAGTTTGATGATCGAATTTGAAATCGTGGCATACTCTCACAATTGACTCCACCAGGGACACCACAATTGAATGGCGTGTCTGAAAGGAGGAATCGAACTCTATTGAGTATGGTTCGATCAATGATGAGTCTTGCTCGAGACTTACCTAGTGTTTTCATTTGCGCTACTAATGCATTGGATACAGCTGCAACTTTCACACTTAACAGAGCACTTCCAAAGCAGTGGAAAAGACACCATATGAGTGTGGACGGGAAATGCTCCAAATGTTGATTTTCTAAGGACTTGGGGTTGTGAAGCTTATGTAAAACGTTTTAATTTCTGATAAGACTAGCACCTAAATCCGACAAATGTTCTTTGTTGTGGTTTTACCCAAAACAGACAAAGGGATACTACTTCTACAATCAAAGCGAAAACAAGTGTTTGTTGCTCGCAATGGTGTTTTTCTAGAAGAGGAATTTATTTCTAGAAAAACAAGTGGGAGTAATGTATATTCTCGAGAAGTCGAGATGAGCAACAACGGATGAGGTTACACCATCATCAGAGGCCGCCCAGATGAAAATGCCCAGGAGGCAATGCATTCTACGCATTATAATTCCTACCCGCCCACGTGAGATAATCCAGCGAAGTCACTCAACCTAATGAGGTAGAAACTTCTCCTGTTGGTTCCCCAACGTAGTCTAGTAGGACAATAATTCCGTCAAGAAGATATATTTGATTTCCTTTTGACAGAAAACTCTGAAATAACAATGTTAGAATCAGAAGAGCCTACTAGCCACAAAGTTGCTTTGGCGAGTCCTAACTTTCCGAAAATGCCTCATGAGGCCATGAAATCTGAAATGGATTCCATGTCTGAAAATCAAGTAGTGGAACTTGGTTGATTTGCCTGATGGGTACAACCATTGGATGCAAATGGATTTTCGCAATTGAAAACAGACAGGATGGAAACATTAGTGTTTTCAAAGCAAGGTTGGTAGCAAAAGGTTTCAAACAAATTCATGGTATAGACTATGATGAAACTTTTTCTCCAGTAGCCATGTTGAAATCCATTAGATAAATCTTTGCGATTGCTGCCTTTTTCACGACCTTTGGGAAATATGGCAAATGGACGTTTAAAACTGCTTTTTTTTTGAATGGGTTCTTTAAAAGAGGATGGTGTACATGACACAACTCAAGGTTTGAAGATCCGAAAACCAAGGAAGGTTGCAAGCTTAAGAGATCCATTTATGGATTGAAGCAAGCATCAAGGAGTTTGGAACTCAGATTTGATGAGGCAGTCAAAGAGTTTGGTTTTCTTAGAAATGAAGAGCGAATCTTGTGTATACAGAGATTAAGTGGGAAGCAATATTACCTTCTAGTCTTGTATGTAGATGACATACTTCTCATAGGGAATGACAAAACCATGCTTGGTTCGTCAAGCAATGGTCTTAAAAGTTATTTCTCCATGAAAGACCTTTGGAGAGGCCGAGTACATATTGGGAATAAAAATCTATAGAGATAGATCAAGGAGACTTATTGGACTAAGTCAAGAGACTTATATTGATAGATTTTACTAAAGTTCAAAATGGAAAGCTCCAAAAGAGGATTATCCATGCAACATGGCATTAAACTTGGCCAAGACTCAGTGTCCACGAGTCCTGATGAGGTCAAGCGTATGAGTAATGTTCCTTATGCGTCCGCATATGGATCATTTCATGTATGCTATGTTATGCACTCGACAGATGTTGCATATGCTTTGAGTGTATGCAGCAGATACCAGTCCAATCCAGGAGACGCACACTGGATAGGCAGCGAAAAATATCCTCAAGTAGTTAGAAGGACAAAGGATAAATTTCTGGTATATGGCGGAGCTAATGGTTTGGTTGTTACTGGATACACTGATGCAAGCTCCAGACTGACAAGATGACTTCCGATCCAATCTGGTTTCATATTTTGTCTAATGGCCAGAGCAGTGAGCTGGAAGAGTTCCAAGAAGCAGTTCAGTTGCAGAAGATTCTAAACAGAGGCTGAGTACTAGCAGCGCTGATGCAAAAGAGGTTTTTGGATCATTAAAAAGTTCATAATGAACTAAGGTGTGGTTACTAGCATCGAGAATGGCAAACCGAGTTGTATTGTGAATAACAAGGTGCTAATTGCTCAATCCAAGGAACCTAAGATGACTCACCAAAAATCTAAGCATGTGGAAAGAAACTTCCATCTCATTCGAGTAAATTATCGAAGACAAATGTAATAGTAACAAAGTTGATACTACTTGGATAAACAATAGCAGATCCGTTGAGCTAAAACCACTTCCCTCAACCGAAGAATGAGAGTCATGTATGGTTATGGGGCTTAAGCGATATAGGAGAATGTCTTTAGGTTGTTTGACTTCATGTTTTACAATTGTAAAAGAATTCTATGAATGTATGTTTGAGAATGTTTATCAATAATATAAATGATTTGTTCCTATTAATTTTGGTTTAGTATGAAATAAAATGTCCAAATAATTTGTGTTTTTCAAATGAGGAATTATCGAAACGTTTCGATAATGGAACCCGTATAAAAGTGAACTGAAAACCACAATGTTATCTAATGTCTGCTTGATCTAAATCACTAAATCTGACAGTAAGTGGTTTATTAAAATTGGCATATAATTTAAATTGATAGCTCGGTTTCCATGAGCTAATGGAAACATGGAGATGTTTAATCGTTGTCATGGATGCATACCTGATGCAATGAGACTTGACCTAATCTGATTCTATTAAAAAGTAGAATCATAATCCTTAATATTTAGTGGATTCCTCAGACGTGATGAGTAAAATGTCTTAATCACCACAATATGTTAGTTTAACCTTGACCTGCTAAAACCGTCGTCGTAATAGAGAGGCTAATAAAAGGCGTAGAATCAGGTGGAGCTAAAAATTGGTAGTGAGTTAGGTCATAACAAGATATGAATAATCCTACCTATTTGATAGGATTGGCGCTGTAGGCCTCTTGATCGAGCAGAGAATTGAAAATTGCATGGCCATGCGGAAATAGGATTCAAACGGTTAATCTTAGTTGAACAATTCGAACTCGAAGATCAAGAAAACATAATTTGAGAAATAACATTGTGTTATCAATTTCACATTAAGTGACTTAAGGAATTTATAATTGTGCATTGTCTCTCTGGACAAGTGGGAGATTGAAGAATATGTCCTTAGACATTTCCGACAATTACTAAATAATATATATATAGGATAATTTATGAAAGATAATAAAGTTATTTATTATTAGTAATTATATTTACTTGCTAGAGAATAAATTAATTGGTGGGATCCATATTGATTGGCGACAGCTAATATAATTAATCCTATAAGGTCACACAAAAGAATCAGTTGAACAATAAATACACGGGCCCATAAAAGATATGAAGTCAGTAATCCAATTAGGTTAACAAAAGATACAGATTCTTGACCTAGATTACTATTATTAAATATAAGATATAATAAATCAGTAAAGAGAGAATAACGTAGTTGTTTACAGTATTCAGAATATTTCAAACTCTTCCATAATTCTGAATACTGTAAACTACTACGTTATTCTCTCTTTTACTGATTATTATATCTTATATATAATATTAGTAATCTAGGTCAAAGAATCTGATTCTTTTGTTAACCTAATTGGATTACTGACTCATATCTTTTATGGGCGTGTATTAATATTGTTCAACTGATTCTTTTGTGTGACTTATAGGATTAATTTATATTAGCTGTCGTCCAATCAATATGGACCCCCAATTATATTTATTCTCCTAGCAAGTAAGATAATTACTAATAATAATTAACTTTATTATCTTCATAATATCCTATATTATATATATTTAGTAATTGTCGGAAATTGTCTAAGGACATATTCCTTCACTCTCATCCAAAAACACAATCACCTTATCGAATCTCTACACAAGTCAATGGTCGGATACAAAGTACAAAATCCAGCTCCGATGTCTATTCGCCACAACCTTTCCGCCCGCGGAGTTTAGCTAACATATGCATCTGGTCAAACACATTCAAGGAAGGACGAATCCTATAAAAATACATGTCCACAAGTATGAAATAATACGCGACACATCTTGGCAAACTCAACCGCGCTAGACATATATTATAGCCTTTCAAAATTCTGTTACAAACGGATGTAACGAGATCGTAGTCCATGCTCAAAATGGCCGTCATACACGCCTATGTAACAATCCTTCTAATTGGTGCGGGTGGATTAAACAATATGTTCGATACCCCCGATATCTTTAACCAGTAGCATCTTCCTCCATGACTCCATACAAAATTTCTGCAATTTTTGCAGTTTGGTAATTATTTAAGAATTTCTCTGTTGGTCTGGCTGCCAGCACAATCTGTACAATCCTCAGAATTCCTAAAATCCAGCTGCCCTCATTATCCTCTCCGATGGTTTATCTGGAGGTCTTGTATACACTGGATCTAGCATATGGTTTTTCGTAGCAACTACCCTCGCAACCTCTCCATCTATTCGCACATGCTTTGAATTTTTTTCGGATTAACTAYGCTATTTCAGGATCCTCACCTTTTTTCTGATGGCACAATCGCTCGCTTGTCTTTTCGGGACGTCATCTCAATGRGAAATAGAGGTTCTCTTCCACAGAAATAAACAATGTAAAAATTGAATAACACTAACTTTAAGACCAAAAATTGTAAAATTACCTACTAAAGAACAGTATCGCGGTGTAGAAAAATCTTCAAAACGCCTCGTATTTTACAAACACCTCCTTCAATAAAAAATACCTAGAGTCTAATCGTAGCGGCGACACCAGGTTTTACAGTTTTTTGTCCTAAACATAGTATAACACAAACAGAAATTACCACCCCATCATTTTTTGTAAATTTTACACGCCTCCTTTCTACAATACACTTGGAAAGTCCACAACCACATTTACCAAACTCCAATACATACATATAAATAGCACGACCTTTTAMCCCCCTTGCTTTTGTATGAAAAATAGGCCAAAGTAGAATAATTACATAGATGTAGAATGAGCTTAATAATGAGCTTTAGCAACTCCAAATAGCCTAAAGCCCAACTTTATATAATGAACAGTCCAAAATACACAAGTTCAGAATGGAACACTCTAAGATTATTATATTTTTAATACTTCCATAGGTTACAACCTATCCGATTCGGGATATGCCCTTCGAGAATGCATAGGTCGCAGCCTATCCGATTCGGGATATGCCCTTCGGGAATGCATAGGTCGCAGCCTATCCGATTCGGGATATGCCCTTCGGGAATTCATAGGTCGCAACCTATCCAATCCGGGATACGCCATTTGGGAATCCATAGGTCGCAGCCTATCCGATCCGGGATAACAACCTATCTGATCAGGGATACGCCCTTCGGGAATCCAAGGTCACAACCTAACCCTTCCGGAGTCCCTAGGTCGTATCCTAGCCCTTCCTATCAAAACTACATTTATAATGACAGTGTCTGGATGGTGAATTCAAATTTATGAAGAGAATCGAGCAGATGAGATCACAAGTATTTTTTAACAGGAAAAAAAGGAAGTCGTCAGCTAGTAAATTGAAACATTTAACGAATGTCGAGATGCGACACTAGAGTCTAGAAAATATTTAGGACACGCTGAGAGAAGTATCAGGGTAGGATAGTTTTGAGTTCACGCAACCAAGCGCTAAATTCAATTAGACTTTTGGACTGTCAAGTTGAGTTATGTAGTGACATTATTCATGCACGGAATCGGCTCCCATTGCCATCACTACTTATGAGAGGCTATTTATTTTTGGTCATTTGTGGTGCTGCTTGGGCTATACGATACAACAATGTGGCAGTTTGATGAGAAAAATTCACCATACAGACTTACCTTAATGGGTTTCGCTGAAGGCTCCCAAACGCTCCACCCTTTAATCAAAAAAGCGGAGGAAGGAATACAAACGGTGTCCAATGCAACGAAACAGAGCCTGAGATCGAATAAGTTCAGCCTAGGCTTTCTACTCGTAGGCCCAAACAAATAATGATAGACTAGCTCTGGTCGAATGATTTAGTTAAAGGACTGATTTGCAGTGATAAGCTTAATGGGGGGAAGTGATAATGCTGTGATTGGATGGGGAGGTTATCAAAACGTGGTAGGGTAGAAATTTTGTGAAGGATATGGAGGAACAATAATATAGATATGCAAATGCAAGTCGATGGCGCGGGCAGCCATGATCCCTTTAGTATCGTGATCAATGAATGCACTATCATGGAATTGCCTACGAGGGTGGGGATCTAAGGGCAATAATGCGGTAAGGCGTGTTTCATTAATGAAAATCCTCGTTTAATATTTTTGCAGGAAACAGTTAATGCAAATGAAATGGGCCTATAAAGCAACAATTAAAATGCACAGGTCTCTTGGCCTTTGGTTGTAATGGTGGGGGGAGAAGGAGGAGTGAGGAATTGTCATTTTGTGGAATGGAGAGTTTAATGTCCTTCTTATGTTTCTTTTCAACCAATCATTTAGATGTGGGACATAAGTACTGTTAGATGGTGTGGAGTGGCGTTTTATTGGTTCTATGGTATCAGGAGGAACAAAGAAGCCTCAACACTTGCCCTACTTGAGTTGTTAGGTGAAATAATTTTTAGTCGTGGCTGGTAGGAACGGGGATCCTGGAATGATGCTGTGGGCAAACCGATAACAGGAGGGGTTGAGTTCGATTATGCGCTTGCTTCCTTATTGGTGCTTTGGATAGTTTTGTTGGTTTGGACTAAATTATTGTTTTGGCCATCCATTTACTTGGATCAACATCAGGTGGGAAAGAAAACTTGCAAGAAAGAACTTGAATCGCTTCCTCTCAAATCAACAATGGATGGAATATGAAGGGTCTTTGTGTTCACATTGGAGAAGACACCTTCAGACATTTGCCTTTATAACTTATGCATATTCAGAGGGCTAATTATATGCAAAAAGAAAAGATGAGGAAGTTATTCCGCTTCGAGGAGATGTGGCTAAAGGACGATGCTTGTTACCAATGCAAGGTTAGACAATCGATGACCAACATAAAGGACTACACAACCTTAAAATACTTTTAGTGGAAAGTCAAAAACAACATAACATGTACAACACCAGCACGAGAGACGACAATATAGATAAAACACAAGAACTAACCCACATATTAAATCAGTCATTCACTCTCTGGAGGCACTTCAATAACACGTACAATCCATTTGAGTTCAGCATCCCTTGACTTTGTTTTCTTAGGAGATATAGAAGAAGCATCTCTTAGCCTTCAACTGCTCCAAACTTTTCAACAAAACCATTAGCCTGATTTCACTATGTTTAATGAAACTCATTAAATTATAGAAATAACATGACAATCTGAGAACTATTAAATTTGTGTTACATATAGTAATAACATAACAAATATTTGTCTACTAATATATGAGCTAGATAACAGTTGACGCAGTATAATGTGTATAAGAATACGATACATTAGTTCTCAAAGCGATTAATCTGTTCAACTTTCATCAATATAAGCTCGACTTCTTGTGGAATGAAACATCAATCAAGCGCGCAATTATTTGTTCATAACAACGACTACATCAATAACCATCCTTGTCGGGTGCCAGGGCACTTATCAACCGGCAAAGCGGAATCTGGATGTCACCCTCTCTCCCTGTGTGTCCCCCCCTCCAGACTCACAAGAGCCCCCCCCGCACAAGGCTGGCCTTACTCGGTCATTGCGAGTCCATTGTCAAAATTATACACAACAACATATTTCTGTTTTAACTTAGCATTCAAATTTATTAGGCGGGTTGTTTTAACAGAATATTATGCATTGGACTAACTTGTTGTTGCCAAGATTGTGTTGTTTAGTCGTTTCAGGTGTTAAAAGCATTGTCAAGATTAGTCTTATTAGATGTGGAGAACATGTTAACTTGCGGTCTTGTTAAATATAATAGTGTGATTTGCAAGCAGCGACGCATTCAAGAGAATTAACACAAGTTTGTCCTATGTTGTTTTAATTCATGTCAATTAGTTTTGTTATCAATATTACATTTCAATTACACAGAGAAAGTTGAATTTTTCTATCAACGCAAAGGGGGTTGAGAATTGGAGACATTGGCCATATAACCTTGCACATGGTGCCTTTCGATTGAGAACGATGCTTCGGACCCTTAAGAACCCTTGTAGCCTTTGAAGAACGAATTAACTTAAAGACCTTAAAAGACTTTGAAAAACTTTGATTGAATGTGAAGAAGCATTATGGTGTAAGAATTGTGAGTGAATTGAGAATATTTTTGTAGGAGAGAAAGTGGAGAATCGGGCATAAAAGAGCCTTATGATGGTGTGTGTTGCGTGATCTTGACAATGAAGGTTCCAAGGTCTTGTATTTATAGCAAGATCTAAAAAAGGGAAGGAATGTGGGTGAAATCAATGCCGGAAAATGGTCGCAATATGCTAACCTGGGCGTACATAGTGCCCAGGCTCCCCCTTTTAGCTCGACTTGCTTATTTTTGCGCGATTATTTAGGAAAAATTGATTTCTGCCTTTCAAGAGAGAGTCGTGCAAGGAGCTAGGGGCTAACCTAGAGAATCCTTAGGAGCAGCTAACTAGATCCCACACTCTGGAATGTTTTGTCGGAAGCTTC
>SNQN01004861.1:21508-33589 GCA_008642245.1 Bassia scoparia | reverse complement strand
TACACAGCACAATTTCGAATATGTGTTTTGAATTGTCAGCTGTACGAACGAAGGATAGGAAGAAGAGAACGTCGATCGATCTTGGGGCAACAGCCTTTCTGTTGACGCAGAGCACCTTTTGGAAAGTAGCACAGCCAACGATTCCAGAAATTACGATGCATCTGCTCAGGTGTTCGGGATTGTTTTATTCCGTGAAAATTTGTTTTTTATATGGGTGTGTATATAGTTAATTGTTGGGCGTTTAAGAGGTGTTTTCGAGGTTCGTTTTAAATGTGTTTGTAGTTGTGTTGCTACGAACTTATCCCCCCAAATTTTTCTTCATTGTGGGTTCAATTTTTTTCGGCAGGTGCGGTTAGAACATTGTTGTTGTATAATTGTGAGATTTGGGGGTGTTAAGCTTGTTTTCTGAATTATCCCCACAATTATTCTTCAATGTTTGGTTGCTTTTTTGGTGGTTAAGTTGATTAATTCGTTTTCGGAGGGTTCAATTTGGGTAGTTGGGTCACGTCTTCAAATATTCTGGGTTTGTTGGTGGTGTCGGTGCTCGAAGTGTAGAGCGGTATAGGCGTTCGTGGTGGTTGAGGTTCGTACATTGGGGCGGTCGGTTACTTTGCTTAAAGCTTAATTGGCGCGCGCACTTGGTGGTGCTCGTAGGGGAGCACCTACAATTGGTGGCAGAAAGAGGAGATGATAGGGAGGATAACGTAGTGGAGAAGTGGTGGTTATATTTAGCTAGATTTTGTACTCATTATTATTTATGGTGTTCTTCATTCTCTATTTGTTTTTAGGTGTTAATTGGAACTTATTAGGTAGTTGTAATGTTATTGCGGATGGAATACAGAACGTTAGATGCTCAGTGCTTTTTCTATACCGGAAGGAGTAACGGCAGGCGCGCATGTACGTGAGCTATTATACTGCTCCTGACTTAGTTCTGAATCCTTCTTAAACGTAGGTGTATAAGAGATATTAGCAAATCTAGGGTTACTGTTGGGCGTGAGGAGAATAAGTCCCTAAGCGTTCTAGACCTTATAGAGTACGCTTAATTTTGGTTTCACGAACATAAGCAGTAGTGACTTGTATGATGACTAACATCGATACGTAGTAGTAAGATATTGATATGAGCGCTATATGGATAGAGGGCGTCATGAGTAGGTCAATTATGACTTTGCAAGTGTTTATATAGAATATAGTAGTGTCTTGGATGGATTGATGTAGAGTGGAGGTTTCTTCTCTCTAAAGGATTATTCTCTTATCATCTTCGAGAGTAGAGATCTATTCGTATGCTTCTTCCGCTAAAACGAGTACGTAGGTTGCCTCGTCGTCTTTTGCCTCCTTATTGAGATATAGATTGCATTTTTTTGTCTGTGTTAGCAAGACTCAGTCGGTGGCGTGGTTGCCTAATTCCTGCGGATGTTAGCATGCCAGCCTTCATTACGTCTGGTTATGCGTCGCTTCATAAATACTACGTCTTAATTATCTATGATACTTGAATGGTGTGTTCCTTGTATAATACCTAAATACTTTGGGGTACGAATTTTAAAGTGGAATGTGGAGTGAGTCAGCAATATGTGACTTCTGAGTCTTCAGCTTTCTTAGTGCGATTATTTCTAGTTGCGTACTTAGTCATATAGTGCGGTTTGAGGCGTTAACTTTTTAAGTTAATTCATCTATGCGATGGCTTGCATTATTAAACGGTGTATGTTGTTCCTGTTGCAGATTTTCAAGTAGTTTATAACTATTTGGGAAGTTTCGGAGAAGATTGAACAAGTGGAGGAAGTGTAGGAAAACTAGTTTCGGGAGGCGAACTGTTGTATTGGTATGCAAATAGTGAATTGTTCTTTCATTTACTCCAGTTTTACTTATGCGGAGACTGTAGGTTAGGACGTCTAAATTAGTGACGATGAGGGGGTTAATTGACATCCGCTTATGTCGGGGTAACTTTGAAGGCTACGAATTTGGCATTGGAAGATATATTATTTTTGTTGTTGCGAAAGTATCAGTTCATGGGAGTACTCTTTGCACTTTCCGTTTCCTGAAACTTCGTTTGTGCATTTCGTCAGAATGCCTTTTATCAGCTTTTTGGTCTCTAGTTATTTTTTGGAGTGTTGGATTTTATGACGAGTGGAAGTCTTTCATGAAGCAGTGGGATGTGCTGTATTCCTTTCGTAAATGTTAAATTAGGAAACTATAACTCAAATACAGAGGTTTCGTAGACGAGGTAGGGTGGGGCATTTGGTCACGGGTACCCTCATACAATGTTGTAGTGCTGGAGCGCTGGGCTGATGGCGGAGCCAAGTTTACTGGCCCAATCAAAGTTGACTTAGAATCGTGGTGTCTACTGGGTAACACCACGAACTAGCGTCCAGTTGGTTTTATTCTGTTCGTTTGTTCTTGTGCCAGACTTACTGCCGTAGGACGTCGGGCTTGTTCATTGTCCTTGTGTTTTCTCATCGATTATGTCGAATTTCGCAGCTTGTGAGCTAACCTGTGATTCTTAGTTTGACGAGCAGGATCAGTAAGAATCGATTGAGCTTGCGCTGATTTGCTTTTTTTTAAATTGGATAATTGAAGGACTTGATCTAGTGTTATTGTGTAAGTTGTCTCATTATTTGGGGAATGTAGTTGAAAATATCATGTGGAGAAAAAAATAAAAGGAGACTCACTTCACAATCTTCTATTTGATATTCTTGAGATTTGATCTCAAGTTCATATTGGAAGATTTTTTTATCTTTCTCTTGTTTCTCTCGCGTCAATGAACTTACTCCTTAGCTCTTTTGCTCTTTTCCATAATTCCAAGTTTTAAAGGCATTCTTTATCAATTTCTACTTTAATTTGCTTGTTCAATTCTGCTTGAATCCTCTATTTCTTGATATGGGTGATTGAAGTTCAGTAGATAGTCTTGCGCATTGCTTTACTTTAATGACCGCAATTCTTAGGTTAATACTTGTTATTAGACTTCCTATGATAGTGAGGTAGTCTTTTTGCTAAGATTGGGGATGCATTGAACAAATGGTCAACTGTAAATAGTTATTAGTCAATTGTGTTTAGTTTCAAGTTTAATTGAATTCTACAATTGTTTTCATCTGCTTTTTGCATATTGATTCTCAGATGGCATAGTTAAGCTTTGAGCATGTTGCTTTTGCGCTGATCGGATTTGATTATGTACGTTAATGCCGTGAGAGGTAAAGCTTTACACTGATCATAGACTAATAGACGCACCAAGAATAGACAGGCATCATGATGAATCAGTCGTATCTTACGATGCGACAGATTGCATACGGAGATGCGGGGTCAGATGGAGGGTTTGTAGGGAGACTAGAGTGTTGAGACAAATCAGTGACGTATCCATGTCTAATTTTAGATTATTTTTGCGCTTAGAAACTTTTTAGTTTTGGTCGAGTCATACTACATTGATTTGTTTTGTTCATTTGTGAACCATGTCTCTAGGTGTTTCTAGTTAATTGTAATTGAGCGAGACGATGGTGCTTGTACCTGTAAGGTTGTTCGGATGGTGCCTACGTCATGTTTAAATTAGTTGTTACGAATTTCATGCCAGGCCATCTAGTCCTTTATATACGTTTCTAAACTTTATGTAGAAGTATAGAATTATTTACGCTTCTCTTGAGGATACGAATCACGTATCTTTCACTAGTTATAATTGTTAGTTATGGGTGTTGTTTGGTTTAAGTGTCTTTATTACAGAGTGTTGTAACTATGTGACAGCGTATAGTGGTGTTGTTTCAGTGCCAGAGAGTATTGAGTGAAGTATTTGTGTATATTAGTATATGAAAATAGTGATTGGTTGGTCAATTGCATGTAACTGCATGTTTGTGTTTTATGCAAGGACTCATGGGGAGGCATATGCTTTGGGATTTTTGACTTTCTCTCCACAATAACAACACAGAACGGAGCAATAGGATGTGTTATCTCGGGAGGCTGTTAAGGAGAGCCCGGGAAAAGAGAATCAGCTATTTATCAGCGAGATACAGACAATTATGCCTGATCCCCTTGGGGGCAGGAGTATAGTGAAAATCAGGCCTGGATTGCTGACTAGAGACTCCTCACATGAGTAAAGATGAGGCAGAGAAGTAAATGATATGAGCCAAATTTGTGCAGATGGAGTGCAATAATTGAGAGCCGTTATAATACGTCTATCTGAACGTGCAGCGTAAGTACGTGCGTATTTACAGTATTAACCCCTAATTCAATTCACTTTAATCTATAATGTTATGTTATACTTATGCTCCTGAGTAGTGTATATACTCGTCAATACACTGTTCTTTCATATTAAGTTTTGTAAAAGAAGAATCCCTTGTTTCTATCTATACAAAAGAGATTTTATTTCTTTCTATATGTTAGGCAAAGCGTTTTATTGTACGGATCAACAGTATCTGAAAAAGCGATATATTTATTAGTTCTGCTACTCTTCATCACAAGTCAATGCGTAGTGATTACTCTCGACTTTGTATCTAGCAGCGTATAATCGCTTGTTCACTCAGCGTATTATAAGCCTGCCTACTCTCTTGTATGTCTCTTTTGTCGTTCTTTTCTTTTTGTCCTCCTATCACAGCAGAATTAGACAGTGTCACATCTCATAACTTTACACCTAAGGCAACCGTCCATACTCCTCCTGATCAGGTTCTGAGGCCTTATCCACTGCCAACAGAAAAACGTACTCAAGTTCTTTACTACAAACAACTTAACCTTTATGGATTCTATAGCTATTGCGTGCTCTCGCCATGCTTCTCGTATATAGATCTCAGCATTCAATCGCTGCATGACGCATAGCACTGCAACATCATGACTATCTCGGCGTGAGTCTCCGCTAGGTATAGTAACGGCCCCATGCAGGACGCCATTGATAACACGCGTGGAGCCTATCTAACAGTTGCGAGGAAACACGACAGCCCTGGTAAGCAGTCAGCGTAGGTAAGCAGAGTCATTGGAAGCGACAGAGATGGCGATGAGGGCGTCGACGTCTGAGGAAGGGCTGTGTGGTTTCTTTCGTGGAACAGTGTTCAGTCGGTTTCGGATGGTGCGGCGGGGCGGAAGCAGGGGGATGAGAGAGACTGAATGTTGTATGGGTTATGCTTGAGGTAAGAGGGGAAGAGCATGAGAGGAGAGTGAGGATGCGAGGGAGAGGTGGGGTTTTCGTGTCGGGATGCGGGTGTGAGAGGGGGGGTGATGGGGGTGATGGAACTAACGTTGAGAGTGAACTTTCTGGACGTTTCGTTATTTCGTTTCCCATTCGTTGCTCTGCTGTCCATAATAAATGAAATTATCAGGCGCGTCTATTTGCAGCGGTGGGATGACGCAGGGGGGATGAGGTTGTGGTCGGTTATTAGAGTTGGGTGTGTCAATGGGTTTGTTTGTCCTACACTAAAGTTTACATAACGAAGAGAAGATGAGGGATTTAGATGGCAATATGCTCGAGCAATTTCAAGCCCAATTTCCCTAAACCTTATTTCCCCTCACATAATGAATTTAGGGTTTTGCGTACAACCCAATTACAAATTGGGGGAAAAGTGATTCTGATGGGTATGAAAGATTTGTACATTCACACCTACATGTTTTTTTGATATCGTTTTTCTTTGGTACTTGATAGAAAGGACAAAACGGACTAGGATTTATGTAGTGGGAGGAAAATCGTTATATACTAGAGATTTGTGTTTGAGGAGCCAAGAGAATGAAGTTTGAGATATTAGTGTAGTGGTGGAAGAATGTTAATGTATAAATTTGGATCTTACAGTCACTGTTGATGAAACAAGATAGGGATATGAACACGCATTGTTGTGCGTAGCCTCTTATCGCGTCCATAGAGGTAGAGCCTATGAATTTGGTATGTCGACGTTTTATTTTGCCTATTTTACCTAATGCTTTTGTGAAGAGGTATAAAGGTGAGGAAGAACTTTTCGTAAATATATAGCTACGGGGGGTTGTCCGTTAATTATGTTTGTTGAGTGAGGCATTTGGTGAGGTGTCTGTGAATAGGTCAGGGGTATATCACCCTCTAGTCTTGTTGTTGCGGGGGGAGATGAATTTAAATCCCTTTTGTCTTTTGTGTGATTGTCGCGTTAAATGGATTTCTTCTTTATGTCATTTACTCCTAGCTTACTGATAGGCTGTGGAGTTGTCCATCCTTTTTGTTTTTTCTTTTCCTCTTTATATATAACTGGATACTTGCAAAGGATTAACTTAATTCTCTATAATATACTGATTATTCTAAAAGTAGTATTATTACTGTATTATATAGTGTGTTCTAAAGAGCTAGGTAATTGCGCGTTTAGTCCTGGCTTTAATTACTTTTGTGTAGGAATCTGGTTGTATGATTGTTGAAGGCTTGGAGTTTAAAAAAATAAGTATCGTTCTCATGTTCTCTTCTAATCTGTTGTACGATTTATTATAAATAGAGTAACATGTGAAATCATAAAATCTCACATTAATTTAGACATTCATTTCGATAGAAGCTTCGTAAATTAAAAATTATTTCTTCAGATTAGTTTAAATTAAGTATATGGTTAAATTGCTCTGCATGTCTAATTCAGTTTTATGATTTAACTTGATACTAAATGAAGAATTTGGTCAATTAGAAAATCTGCGTAATCCTACACAACTAATTTATCTTTCAATTCAAAATGAATAGTATTCTTGTTTTGGATCGTATGATACAGAAGTAGCTTGTGTAATTATTACTGGGATTTAAAGTATTCGCCATTTCGCGCGCTCTTCTTTTTAGCAAATTTTGTTAATCATATGCCAATCAATTACTATAATAATACAATAAAAAAATTAATATAAATGATAAATTTCTCTTGATGAGTATAATACTCATGTGGCCGGTCTTCTATTTTAGCATCAAGGAAATTTTTTCATTTCTTTTAATTTTATATTATATTCTAATGTTGTCTCGTGTTTGCAATTGTGTTTATTTTTTTATTTATTATTTTTTTCATTTTTGAACATTATCTTTAGAACACTTATTATTGCTTCGTCAAGTTTACAATCATTTTAAATTTGTTTGGTTAAGAAAGTTCATTTTCGTTCTTGCGTTTTCTAGTATAAGAAAAATTGCAGTGTATACAATTGAGTTCATTTCATGATTGTGAGTAATTCCCTCAGTTTAAGGCCTCAAATCATCAATTGTTTAAGGGCCGTTCCTTGAAAGAGGTTGGGGCTGGATTTTGGGTTGGCCCTGGGAGGTATTGATTTGGGAGGTGGCAACATGCAACAATCCCCAAAATTGCACAACCCAAATTCTGCGTCCAGTGATATGCTGGTGAATGTCTTTCTCCTGAATCTTCAATTAAGGATCTTCAATTGCAAACTGCAAATAAGGAGAAGTTCTCGGAATGGTTGAGTGTGATTAAGAGTAGGTCGAAGACTGTGGTGCAGCTTTCTTGGGCTGATGAAGTGGAATAGGGGGTCTRATRATGAGATTCCTCAAATTAAGGTGGAAGACATTCAAGATGAGATCGATTATTGGAGTAATGTGGTAAYTTGCTTTGTTCATGGGGMAAATCCTCCATTGACAATTATGGAAGGTTTTTTCAAGAGGATTTGGAGTCAACTTGGAATTGATAAGATAACATTGCTGAAGAAGGGTGTGCTTGTAGTTCGATTCACCATTCAACAAGGATGTAAGTATGCTCAATCACTGCTTCATTACTTTGATAAGAAACCTCTAATTGTTAAGMAATAGCATGTTGATCTTGATGTCCTTACTAATGATATWAAATCGGTTCCAAWATTAAATTGCCTAATTTTGTTTTGAAGTACTAGGKGATAAGAAGCCTGTTTAAGATAGTGAGGGGAATTAGTGGGCCTATTCAAATTGATGAACCTACTGAAACTAAGAGTAAATTGATGTATGCTAGTATTTTGATTGATACTAGCATTGAGAAATCCTAACCTGATCATATTTCTTTTAAAAATGAGAAGGGGGTCATTATAACTCAAGAAGTTTAGTATGAGTGGAGGCCCTTAATTTGTGGTCAATGCAAAAGGTTTGGGCATGCTACTGAGGCTTGTCAGAAGAATCATAAGCCAAGAAATTGGCAACCAAGGAAGAAGGTTACTAAGGAGACTCAAGAGGTTGTGAACTCTAATCCTGATGAAAGGTCTAAGGTAGCGGAGACCAGAAAGAAAGTAAGTCAACCTATTGCTGAACCACCACCTGTAGTTGTAGSAAAACGATTTGAGACTTTATTGGTTTCTAAAGGGAATGAAGGGGAGGTGGTCAGGCCTTTGCTTACAAGAGAGAGGGATCGGGCTCTAAGGATGAGGATGGGGTTCAGGGGATGCCTCCCCTAATTCCCCATGGATAATATTCTGACCTAGAACGTTAGGGAACTGAATAGGAAGTACAAGCAATTRGGGATTAGGTACTTTCTTACTCAACACCATGTCCAAATGTTCAGTCTCCTAGAAACTCGGGTGAAGGCTCCTAAACTAAGAGAGCTTTACCTTAATGTGTGCCCTAACTGGTGTTTTACCTCTAATAGTAGTCAGCATTATAATGGCAGGATAGTAGTTGGTTGGAACCCTTACTCTTACACTACCAATATTCTAGACTATAGTCAACTCAGAGCTGGTTTGATTAGTCCCAAGATCATAGCTTCTCCCTTTGTGTGATTAGTTCATGAAATGACACCTTTGTATGCATTCTTCTAATTAAGGTCTAGTACATCACAATCAACATTTCAACAGTGAGCTACTACATTTTTGTCATTCATTTTTAACATTCCTATGATAAAGCATTATATAACTCTCTTAAGCAACACAACCACTAGGCCATTATGATTGTAGATTTAAAGCTATGTTTGCAACCTCCTACCTCTATAGATTTAGGCTAACCCTTCTCCATATAATAAATTCTCATTATAGATTATTGAACATAATACAATTATTATAAACACACCAAATTATATACAACAATGCAGGCCCTATGTCTTTTCCTAAATATAATAACTTAATTATGCTTCTATTTACTGACAGACATATGTACGGTACTAATTTGATTTCATGAGAGGATAATAAAAATAAAACTCACAAAAATCTATAAAATGATATGCAAAATTCCCCAAAATAACAGGAATGTAAATTAGTGGAAGCTACGCGTTAACTTGATTAAAGTAATATCACTATATCAAATATCAAGTTACGAAAAGGTTCACCAAACGCACAAAAACTCTGTTAACAAAATATCACTCTAGCCACTCAATTTCAAGATATAGACTACGAGAAAATATGAAGCACAGCCTATCAACATAATTCATATGATTTTAGATTAGTAGTTCAAACACACAGTACTATACCATCTAATTATCGCAGAACAATTATTTCCCATTTAAATAGAGACTCTAACTATAGATTATGGACTCACATGTCAACGCACTTTAGTTTAAATCTTAGCAAAGCGTAGAACAAAATAACTGAAATGCCACACAACATTATAATGATTGTGACCTCCCAACCTAAATGATATAATGGTTATTATAAAAAGTGTATTAATACAAAGTCGACATAACATATTATCATCCACTAAAGATGCTTATTCTTGTAACTTTACTCATATTCAAAGAATGATTCTCAAAATGCGATGTCACTGCTAAATTCTTTACTAAAGTGCTTCAAAATGATTACCAGTATCTATTCTTACTATCAAAGTTATTCACCTTAACTTAAATAGATTATATGAAAAGACGTAAGAAATTTATCCACGTTATAGTTTGTAAGATTGGCACTGAATTCGCACTCTATCAAAATACACGCATCACATATCTTCTCTATTCTTATAGAGCTAACAACGTTTGACTTAACACCCCTACTCACTACCTTTCATACATGAGTCATACATTATTTGATAATCGACATAACATATGATAACCTTACAACACTCCTCTCACACCCGTACATCCTAAACATCCGTGTTTGAATTAAAAACCTAATTATACCAGTCTCTTAATTGCGATTTGCTACAAGACTTATCTAGACTGCTTGTGGATGCGACCCAAAATATATTGCATCCATCCTTTTTCCCAGCAACTCCCAAATTGACTTACTATACTCTTCTAAGTGATTCTCCGTACTAACTCTCTAGAATATCCCTTCATACAGGATTAGATTTTCCCTCACGTTTTCCCCTTTAGCATACCCTCGGTTGGAGTCTCCCATTTAGAATTATCACCCCTTTCTTCCGTATCTTTCCTAACTTTCATTCGCTTTAATCTGTTCATCCCCTTGCTTGACAAGCCTTAGCCTCTAATACCAACCTTAATCGCAAGTCAACTGCACACACCAACTCTTCTTTTACCTTAACTTGCCACAATGAGTCTCATCAGCACAGATTTCACTACTCTTTCACATCTTATTATTCCTTCAATTGAAGTGTTATCTGGTAATACATCGATGAAACCCCTTCTCAACCCTTACCCCATCTATCTTATATTAAAAGGAATATAAAAATAGATTTTGACAAGGCGGATGTGATGCGGAGATTATTACTTTTCATATATTGATTGACATTATATTGCGATCAATCAATGAATCGAATTACTTCATACTTACCCAATCAACACTCACTTATACTTCTCTATTAGATCTCAATTCGAAGCAAATCGAATACAATACGTTAATAGAGGCCTAACTCACTCTACCCGCTCAACAATATAAGTTCACCCGATCTTCATCTGATCTAACTACAGTTTATTCTTTATTTCCATATACTCTAAAGTTATCATCGATCACAAACTAATAAAAGTCATAAAGTTACCCATAATACCCCTTATCTTTAAACATAAGTTATACTGGATAATAACCGAGATTATTAGTTGATATGATAAATTATATCATTAGTTGACGAAACATTCTCGTGAGACGACTGCTCAACTTACTCTCAACTTAATCGCTATCCTTATTTCTTTCCGCCTTTAACAATTAAGCGTTTCTCTAAATCTTAAGCAGCAGAAGTAAATACAATAAGATCATAATAGACCCACCAAGAAAAAGTACTCAAGAACTAGGACTAACAGTAGCTTGCTGAAATAGTGAATTCGAAATACTATCATAGCTACACCCTCTCTCAGCCAAATTTTATCTTTATCAATTCCAAGTTGACTCCAATCTCTTGAAAAAACTTCCATAATTGTCATGGAGGATTTGCCCCCCAACCATAAAGCAAATTACCATCATTTCTTACTCACAAATTTAAGATCTCGAATCGGTCAACATTGCAAAATATTCACTTCAGCCACACCATTATAAATATCGAGTGAGCATTCCAACCATTAGCCCCAATTGGTCGCTCGACCAACCTTCTTCACTCACCCAATTACCATCTAAAACAGCAACACCCACGACAAGCCTAAGCACCATCATCTCCCTGCGCGGCCCAGTCTGACGATCTTTATCACCACTTCAAACCATTCGAGAAACTTGTTCTCTCTTATTCTGTCAGTTTGTCCTGAAATTGTACAGATTCTCCAATTTATATATGTATAGAGGACATCGTTAAACCATTCTTCCGCCTTTCACATATGTAAGACATTGAAAAGACAGCAGTTTCTTTCGAGAACATCCCTCCTTCCCAATAGATTCACATATACTCTGTTACTGACAAGAATGCCTCTTCTGACCCGCGTACCAATATGGTCGCCAAATATCCTATTTTAAGATTGTCCGAATAGTGGTTCTGTATTAGACAAAAATTGTTGGCCTGACGGGTGGGGATTGATAAGAGAAATTTTGAGACTACGGAGTATGAATTGAGATGTTATGCGCACGGGATATGATGACGTCTGTAAGTAGACCTAAATAAATTTTGATAGATCAGATACGAACCAACTGAAAGAGAAGTGTTGAAAAAAAATTTGACCGAAAATCGTTACTCTTGTCGATGAAATATTCGATTGTTTTTTGTAATATCCGGTATAGAAATTGAGAAAGTAGTGCATGAAACTATTTGTTGTAAAGAAAAGTATTGATCGAGTTATTTAATAATAAAAGGCAACTAGCAGCATTGGAGACATATTTTCTAAACTTTAGTGACCATATCGGTTTTCAACCTCTATAGTGCTATTGCAA
>SNQN01004861.1:0-19222 GCA_008642245.1 Bassia scoparia | reverse complement strand
GATTGACATAGTCTTCACCAGAATTGACAGTGTGCTTGTTAATGAAGGATGAGATATTAGGTTTCCCAACCTGTATGCTACAACTCTCTTAGAAGGATATTTTAATCATTACACCAATACTCATCYCTTCTACTCAAGGTAATGTAGGTCATAACTCTTATAGGTTTTGAAACATGCTTTGTGACTTTCCCTCTTTTGGTGATATTGTACATAAAGAATGGAGTAAAACAATGGTAGGATGCAGAATGTTCCAAATCCTTACCAAGCTTAAATTCTTGAAGCCTCGATTTAAAGAGGTGAACCAACAAGGCTGTAGTGATCRTCATGCTCAGAAAATAAAAGCTCATCATAAGTTACTGGAGATCTAGAACTTGATGCATCTGCATCCCCATGAGCCTTGTTATGCTATAGTAGTGAAAGCTGTCAGGATGATTCTAAGCAAGCAGATGCCCAGTATGTGTTGGGTCTCATAAAAAAGCCAAAGTAAACTAGATCAGGTATGCAGATGATAATACTCAAATCTTTCATCAAAGTCTTAAAGCTAGACATCTCTSTAAYGGGGTTTTTGCTATTTATGATATGAATGGCAAACTAGGTGATATTGAGGATCGGATCAAAATTGCTTTTGTCTCCTTCTATCAAAAGTTTTTTGTCCTCGTGATGATGTTACAACTATTGATCTTGCCATTATTGCTCACAGAACAATGCTCTCACAGCCTATCCTTGCACAAGAAGTTAAAGAGGCTCTTTTCTCCATTCCTAATAACAAGTCTCCTGGTGTAAATGGTTACTCTAGTTATTTTTTAAAAAAGAGAAGGGATATCATTGGCCCTAATGTTACTACAACTATCTTTGAGTTTTTCATAATGGAAAAATGATAAAWGAACTAGGGGCTACTTCAATTACATTGGTTCCTAAAGTCAAATATCCCAGCAAGGTGGGAGACTTCAGGCCTATAACCGGTTGCTCAGTCATGTACAAGAGTATCACTAAGATCTTGTGTAAGAGGCTTAATATKGTGCTTCTTGACATCATTGCTAACAATYAAGGAGCCTTTGTAGCTAAGAGATCCTTTCTYCACATTGATCTAGTTTGCCAAGATTTAGTCAAGATGTACACAAAAAGTCAAAAACAAAAGGGATGTCTCATGAAGCTGGACCTCCAAAAAGCTTATGAAAGCATTGCGGCATTTATCAGTGATTATGCTCAAGCATCTGGGTTCCCTTCACATTTGTTCTAAATTCTTACGGGCTTTCAAAGCACACAACTGACACCATCATGGTTAATGGTTCTCCCTCAAATTTCTCTCCACTAAGAGGGACTTAGGGGATCCTTTGTCCCCTTTGCCTTTTGTCCTCTATATAGAGTATTTGTCTAGGGTGCTGAGTTCCATTGGCAATCAGACTGACTTCATGTTTCACCCTAGGTGCAGGTTTCTTGCTCTTAATCATCTGTGTTTTGCAGAAGATTTACTCATTTTCTGCAAGAATGATGTTTCTTTTGTTCAACATCTCATGTTGGGCTTTACGTGGTTCTCTGATACTACTGGAATTAAGGTTGATAAAGAGAAATGTGTCATTTATTGTTGTGGTCTTAATACTTCAGAGGAAAATGAGATTTATGACATCACCAACATTCCAATTGCTTGCCTGCCTTTTAACTACTTGGGTGTTCCATTGAATTGTAGGAAGCTCAAAGCTGGAGATTGTGAACAATTGGTGGATAAAATGATAGCTAGGATTAGGGTTTGGAGTTCAAGGCACATTTATTTTGCAGGAAGACTTCCCTGGTTAACTTTGTTTGATGAGCATGCATGTTTACTGGGCTCAGATTTTTCTCATCCCAAAGGTTGTTATAAAGAGGATAGTGTCCATCTACAGAATTTTTCTCTGGACTAGGACTGATGACAACTCTAAAAGTGGTTATGTATCTTGGGAACACTTATGTGCTACACAGAAGAAGGGGGGCTTGGAGTAAGGGATGTAGCAAGATGGAATACTGCAGCAATAGGTAAAATTGTTTGGGTTATCCCACATAAAAAAGACAGTCTTTGGGTGAAATGGGTGAATAGTGTGTATATCAAGGATGAGGATTGGTACTCATATTCTCCTTCTCAAGCAGCCAACTGGGTGTGGAAGTATACTTGTGAGGTCAAGCAAGAGCTATTAACAAAGACCCTTGATAAATTAAGATTAAACTATTATAAGATRGGTGTTATATATCAGAGTCTTAGTCCTGAAGGCAATCCTGCCCCTTGTAGTAATGGAGTCCGGTGTAGATTCAATCCTCCTAAATGTAGGTTCATTACTTGGATGACTTTTAAACAAAGACTCCAGGGTAAGGGAAAGACTAAATAGATTTGGTATATGAAATACTAATGTTTGTCCTCTCTGTGCTCAAGCAACARAGACTCATCAGCATCTCTTCGGGGAGTGCATCTTCTCGAAACAATGTGTCACTCACATTAAAAGATGGCTAGGCATTAAAGCGTGGTCCTGCAACCTATTTGGTCTTCTCAGTTGGACTTCCAGGAGATATACAAGTTCCAGATTTCGGAAATGGGTGCTCTATACTGGTATGGTTCTCTTGTTTCTATTATATTTGGCAATCCAGGAATAACTRTGTATGGAACATGAATTTACATTCTATAGACTATATAGTTCAGCGGATACAAAATGTTGTAAAGCATAGAATTAAGCCTTTATTATGGAAGAAGGTCAGTAGGAAAGATCATGAGTGGTTTGGTCGATTGTAAGTAGTTTTATGGCCTCTGGCTTGTTTGCCTTTTGGCTTAAGTAGTAAATTTATTCTATGCTTGCAATGCATTTTTGGTTTACCAAAAAAAAGAAACATTAGATTGCACTCAATAATTTACAAACCAAGCACACTCCTTAGAGAAAGATCCCTATTATGTAGACACCTCTCAACTAAGAAGCTGCCACACACACTAGTAACAAACTACCAAAATACAAAACTTAACTAAATAAGTCACTGGACCACTCTACATCCTTCCTTTTCATTATACATTTACTAATTTTCCTAACTCTCATTTGCACAAAGTATTTGATTTGCTGAAATTTATAATGCACAGAATAGAGTCTGTCTCTTATACACATCTAGATGTGTATAAGAGACAGCTAAGAAGCTGCCACACACACTAGTAACAAACTACCAAAATACAAAACTTAACTAAATAAGTCACTGGACCACTCTACATCCTTCCTTTTCATTATACATTTACTAATTTTCCTAACTCTCATTTGCACAAAGTATTTGATTTGCTGAAATTTATAATGCACAGAATAGAGTTTCCTGTTCCAAAGAGCATGATTTCTAGCAATCTAAATTTGGTAGATCACGCCAACAAACACAGTGCTTATCACCTTGCCCCGCATATTTTTTGTTTATTTCCTTCTCCTCAGTCAGCTGATGATATGTGAAAGATCTTTGAACTGATTGTGAATGTACTTATTCATTCTATACTGTAATGATATGTGAATTGGACGAATATTAAATATAAGTGGACTACTATGACTTATTAACTACTATGACTTATTAATTCGCAAAAAAAAATTAAATCAATAAATATTAAATTTGATTGAAGAATATATTTGAATCTAAGTCATTGTAATTTACAAAATAATCACAGTCAAAATAAATTGTATTGCTAATTAGATATAATTTAATATATATAATACGACTATCCAATATTTATTAAATATTTAAGCTAATAAGGAGTATAGTACATACAATACAATATTTTTTCATTGAAATAAAATTTTATATTCTAAGCACACATCGCGTGCACTTAAACAACTAGTATACAATAAACTATGAAAATTTACTTGTGTCAAATAAAATACTTATTTTTCTTTACAATGAATCCACTGCTTTTAATTAAGTTAAATTTTTTAATAAAACTAAAACTCATGCTTTTAATTGTGACACTTTTTATTTTAACTGTTGAGAAATTTTGACATTATGTTTCGATAACAAAGGAGGGAAAGGAAGGGGAGGGGAAGGAAAAAAAGGAAGGGAAATGTAACTTTCATTTACCTTCAAATCTCTCCAAAATTAGAGGTATTCCCCCCTTTCCTTCCCCTAAATCTTTATCCAAATAGGAGAATTTGACTCCTCCCTTTCTCTTCCCTTCCTTTCATTTCTTCTTATCCCAACATTGTGTAAATAAAAAGATTACCCTTTATATATCTYTTTTCTCATAGAGAATGTAAAATTTCTTCTCCTTTTCATTTCCAAAAATTACCTAGGAACATATGAATAAAAAAGTTTCACAGATCACAACTTTAAAAATGGAGGCAATAGATTTTTCTTGAAAATAATATTGTGATGGTGATATAGTGCATTAAACATAGTCAACCCCTAGCGACAAAGCACACTAGTTATCTTTGATCTATTGAGAGGGGCAGACCCAAACAAGGACATGCTAACCATGCTATCAAAGGGTTCCAAACTTCCAACTCCAGGATGTGAGCACTAATTTCTCCCCAGGATACCTCTWTTTATTATCAACAGCCCCTCCGTTCARGTTCAATTTCTTTACTTGATTATGAATATGTGGAAGCAACCCATGAACAACCGAGAAACATCAAAAGTACGTGTGAACTACAAAATTCAAAGGATACCCTCAACAGGAGATGTCATGCTATATACAAGTACTGGTGTACTGTGTGCATAAACTATGCATACAAATTCAGGCTTCAAAACAGGTATAGCTTAAGAGCACATGGAATAGTAGTTATCATATCAACCATCTTCGCCATCACTCATTGTACGTGCATCAATGTAGAACTCATTGTCAAATCCATCTATAATCCTGGCTCTGTTTATAGAAAGCATTGGTATGGTGAATTACAACATGTTACATAACCAAACAAATCCATGCAGAAGCAACAAATTGTAGGTTAATAATTTGAGAGAAGACAAGAGAGGTGAGATACCTTTCCAGGACAAATTTCCCTTCTTTGTACTTCTGACTTTTTTCATGAGCTGCTTCCTAGTATAAGGTGAAAAAAAAAAAAAAATCTTAGTACAGGTAAATCAATAGTGTTGACAAGATAAAAAAAAAGTAACTTTTTTTTTTTGTAAAGCTCCAGAGTACAAAAGCTTTGATCATATCAACTTTACGAGGTCAGTGGATCAGGAGGGGAGGAAGGGAAGTTGAGGAGGTCAGGAGGAAAGGTAACTTATGACAGATTGTTTTGAAATTATGGTTTAATGAGGTAATCCATTTGACCGTTCCCATGACAATAGAGATAACAGTTACCTACCCACGCCCAGATTATTGCCTCTGGTTTACCACCTCTCCATCTTCTCCAGTATTGACACCAGTACCACCTTCCAAATCTGCTCAAAGTTACTGTCATCTCTTATTTAGCTGGAAGGAAGATAGACAGGTTGGGAAATGGAGAAAGGATGATGACATTCAAACACTAGTAGTGTAACCAAACCAGTAGAGAGAGCAAGGAATACWCCTAATACAATTACTTTGAAATYGTTACTTTTCAATTATTACCCCTTTAATTTCTATTCTGAAACAGGCAAAGTCAAGAACAAGTTTCAGAGGAAAGAACCAAACTGGTATTAAGGCTCTATTTCTTTGGATTGTAACGGACTTGAATTGAACTAAACTTGGTAATAATAATGAACTAAACTTAATTGAATTGAACTAAAATACCATAGAATGAAATCCAAATAAACAGGGACAAAGAGAACAAGGCACATTTACAATATGTTAATAACTTCAAATAAGATCAATAAGTTGCCCACTTCCGGGGCTACGTGGTATTGGAGGCAACTTTGTGCTATAATGGATAAATTTCGAGGAGGTTATGATGGTAATAGGTGGTCTTTTGACCAGAGAGGATACAACGCGGCTAGTGGCTATAAATGGATCAGATCGAGGTGAGCATCTAGTAGTGTCTTGGGCAGTCTAAGTATGAAATAACTTCAATGTGCCTAAACATAGCTTTCTTTGCTGGTTGATTGCTTGGCAAAGGGTGCAGACAAGGGATAGGTTGCGGAAAATTGGCTTGGATGTAGAGGAACTTTGCCTTTTGTGCGAGGAGCAGCCTGAGTCATGTGACCATGTTTTTTGGCAGTGCAGGTAGACCATTATGGTGAGACAGATGTTGGAAGGTAGAACCCAGATYAGGGCTTGTGGCAATACATTGGAGCAGGCTGGACAGTGGCTCAAGAAGCCAAGTACGGGCAGATTCAGAAGCAAGGTGGTGCAATGTCTGTTTGCAGCTTTCTTCTACCACATTTGGCAGCAGCGGAACACAATCATTTGGTCCCGTGGCATGGAGAGGCATGAAGTCACAGTAAAGAGGATTTTGCACTCTGTGTACTGGAGAGTTCTTAGTATTATGCCGAATAAGTTGTCCAAATGTAATAGGGATTGGTTTCATTCGTTATTTGATAGTGAGGTTTAGTGGGGTTCCTAGTGAGCATATGATTGCTCTTCCTTTTTGAACCCTTCCTAGAAGGTGGCTCTAGGGTGAGAATGATGCTTTGATACACTAGGAACCTGAGGCTGTTTGGTTGTTTGGTTAGTTGAGGATGTTTTGTTACTTAACTAGTTTGTACCTTACTGTTTTTGGTATTAATATATTCTTCTTACCATTTCCTCAAAAAAAAGATCCAATAAGTTACGATGACGCTTTTTAGGGGTAATGAGCTTAGAAAAAGGTTTGTTAGGTCAAAAAAATGATAACCGAGTACAACCAAAGAAATTAGATTTTCACAAATACAATGAAGTAATCCATATACTTTAATACTTGTCACTCATCATTGTCAGTAGCAACTCAATGGTACAACAATCAATCCTGTCAACCTAAACATTCAATTCAATCTAGATATCTTTTACAATTTTTTGCACACTTGAGAATTTATCGAATAACCTTTTCTGCCATGAGCCTGTTGGTTTTTTGGTTGACTTTAAAAAGCACAAAGTCACAAATTACAGGAACTAACAGACCCAAACACAAAACACACCCTCCACCTTTTCTTTCACCTGTGGAGAGCCAGGGGTAGCAAGGCTGATTAATGCATACAACTGTTGTTACCCAGATTCCTGGTTCAATTCCAATTTATATACTGATTACACCAGCTAATAATTGCAAACAAGACAGATTAGAACTTTCAAGTGACAGTTAAGGCCAAGCCATATTAACAAGAGAGAACTAGAAAACTGACCGTCCAGGTTACATGACCCCACTTTAAATACTGAAGTATACTTGTATACGGCTATATGCAGCTGTGCAACATTGACACATCTCGGTCTTAAATGTGTTTTTCAACAATGGTTAAGTTGACTTAAACAACGACTCCCTTTATATTAGAATCTCCATATGCATTACTTTATGAGTCATATGAGCTCAGACAATAGGCAGGCATTTGCTAACGTAAAGCCTCAGGATCAATTGCAACACAATTGATTTAGCAGGTAAAAGTCAATGGATATGATCAAGCTAAAGGTGTTTCAGAATTGGAATTTTGAGCAGGCAAATATAGAAATGTGCAGGGGAGAGAAGGATAGAATASTACATATTTCCATCCAACAATTTGTCCRCAGCTGCAGCAATATATATCTGCAACGGTATGCAACCCAGAAAGCATTACTCTCTCCTCTGAAGCTCCTAGGACAATATTTACCCTGAAAGAGTTGAAAAAAAAAATTCAATTATTAACGTGACATCATACCTATATCACAATTCAGTATATCAATTTCCAAGATGTCTCGTCAATATAAAGTCAGAAACATTAACAGTAATTACAAAGAGCATTCCTTTACTACAAAGTTTAATGGTATAGCTTACTGTTTCGAAGATATATCTGAARCACTTTTGCTAGAAAATGTGAAAGAATGAATAATTTGCTCCCTGATTTTCAACTGTCCATGATAATAACTCGAATAACACAATTTTCTTTAACTTTCATATTGAAGATTACACAGGTCCTTGACTGCAGAGATGCTAAACTTTCACATGACCCAGATATTCAAAATGAGTAACTATACCAGACTATATCTTGTAAGCAAACACTAACTTTAAGACCATCTTTCTTTCCAGAAAGAGAAAGAAAAATTAGTGGTCCAAAGTCAAAGTCATGTGCTTCCTAGTGATTTAATAAAAGAATATTTTGTATATAATAACAACCCACCAAATAAACCTAGACAATCATTTGCCATTAAAATTGAATTCGCTAGAGCCGTAAGTCTCTATATTGAATTTTTTAATGTGTAATATATTTTTATAATACACTAATACAGTTAATAWTCGTGTGAGAATTGCACTTCCTATTGTTTTAATATCTTTGACGAGATCAAAATTTAAAGAAGAGCAATACAGAGTCTCCTAATCAAGAATGGAGCTGTAATAGGTTAGCCATCAGCCTCAAAAGAAAGTAGATGAAAGAGGGAAGAAAAGATTGTCCTTAAGGAGCCAAATCAAAATYACGAACAAGCTAACATTTATAAAAATGTTGCATAGGTAATCCAAGAAATGGTCATAAGTCATAACCGATACTTCAAAAATGCAATTAAAAAAAATACCATTTCAAAAGTAACAATACAGTTGCAAGCCAGCAACTCTGAAAATTTTGGACGACCAACAATGAAATTCAGCATGGAACAACAACGACATGGGAATTTACGAACAAATGCAACATGAAATTCAAAGTGAAAAGTAAACTCACGTGTTTTGTTACAGATATGCTTTCCCTCTACGACTGTGAAAGCCTAGTGAAGACGAAGATGACCACAAGTTAGAAACGAGCAAAATACCATACTCACATCTAGCACCATACATCACAGCTCCTAAAGTCTAGAAGATTTGGTTATAATATTTGTACTCGAAATTAACTACTAACAGTCTCATTGAGATAAGCCTGAATACTAATCGAGGCGACAACTATTTGATCAATGCTTACGACCGCAACAAAATTATTCGATAAATTGATGCAGTTCATATGATCCCTCGTAAAACGGTGTCTCATCAACCAAAAAGGGGATTATAAAATCAGATCTCCACGTATACACACCTTCCACCATCCTTTGTGTTTCTAATTGAAACAAAAGGCATATATTGACTGTCATAACAAACTGATATGTAGGAAATTTTTGTTTTTTTTTTGGCTTTTATATGTTTTAATGTATACAAATTAACCTCAAATTAGTAGATCATAAGGAAATTCGATTTCAGAAGAAATAAGCTGCATTTCTTGTGTTTAAATGAATTACCAAAGTAAACATTAAATTCAGAAGGATTTCATTCTTTATTTGTACTGCGGTATCTTAGATAAAAAATGCTGACAATGATTTAAAACAATGAAAACAATGTTGAATATTTTAATATTATTATTTTTTTGGGAAAACCCCAGAACAATGAATTTGAGCTAGTTACGATGGTTGAATTCATAATTTTAATTGAAGCACAGAAATCAATGTATATTCATAAATTCAATAATAATAAGACCAAATTAAGAAAACAGGGGACGTGAAGATTTAATGAGTAACATATATCACAATAAATAATGATTAGAAAAAAATAATCACTTGAAACATCATACCCGGGAAACAAGGTCGTCGGCAAGAGCAATGATGAATTTTACAGAATTTGCATTTGTAAGTTCTGCCTTCTAATTCGATCAAAAAATTCCTTCCATTGAATTTCAAATTTCTAAAAATTGTTGCCTTTTTCTGGTAATGAGATGAACAAAGAAATTGGGGGTATGAATGAAATTATTAGTACTGAGGTTATGAAGATAAACCCTAATGAATTAGGAGAGAGAGATAAAGAGAGTGCGAGAGGTGTTGCAGAACTGCAAGCAACTCAGCGAAAAGCTTTGAAAGGTTGGCTGGAGTTTGTATAAGACAATTTTTCTTGTTTTCTTTTAATTTTGGGATATCGATTTATTAACTCAATAATAACGCTAGGGGTGTCATTTGGGTTGGAACTCATCTGTGTTACTCCGAACTTAAATTGAAACTGAAATTAGTTTGAACTAGATCAATTTTTCTCGTGGATCGTGCACGGTTATATTTAATATATTTGTAATGTAATTATTTAATTTTTATTAAATATTTTTAGATGTATCTTATTTTTACATATATACTTTTTTAATTCTTGTACTATATTTTTAGGATATACGAAATAGTTGTTGTCTTGTAATTTTTAATTTAGGGATTTTCTATGTACTTACCCCTGTGAATTTTGGGAATTCCTATGAAATACCTCACTTTATTTTTGCCTCCATAACATCCTTACTATAACGCATTTATTGCTTCACTTGCCCTTAATGAATTTTCTCTCAGGGTCTGTCAAAATTGTGGTTAGTTAACCATACCTAGTTAACTCTTGGTTTTTCAATGGTCAATTGACCTACCTTTGACATCATTTCATACCACGGTTAAAAACCTTCACTTTCTCACTTCTCTTACACTCTGGCTCCAACTCTTCAACTTCTCTTCAATTTTTCGCTGGGAATTCATCGGTTTTATGTTAATTTTGCCTTGTTTTCCGTGTTTTGAACTCATTGGATGATAAAGTTTCGATCTTTACTGGGGTTTTTCGCTGTTGACGTTGCTAAGGTATGATCTGGAACCTTTATTCATTTTGTTGGTTTTTTTTTTTTTGGAATTTAATTTGGAATAACTTCATTTATGTCGAATTGTTGTTGTATGTTTTGTAAGAAATTGCCTTTTTTGGAATTGATTTTGTTGTTAATTTGTGGAATAATGTTAATTCATTGTTTTTTTTTTTGTGATTGTCGATTTATATTCAAGTGTTTGCCAAATTTGTAATGCCATGTTTACTTAGCCAAATTAGGGTTTAATTTCTTGCAATGTTTGTGATTATGTTGTTTTTTCTTTGTTTGTTGGTTGCAGTATGGATTCTAGAGTGCTTAGGGTTATTTATGAATCAATTGTGGTTGAATACCTGTTCATTGAATACTGTGAGTGTCTACTCATTGATGTGGTTAACGAATATGTGAGGCTTTGAGAGTAGAGGTTATGAGTTGCCTGCACCCATGGTTGCGTTATGTGTATGATGAGAGGACATGGCTTTTGACTGATGACCAAACTTTGATGACAATGTTTGGGGTGATTAACCAACAAAGAAAAATCACTATCGGCGACGATCGGTTACAACGATTATCGTTCGGTAACAGTGTCGCAAGTTCAGCCGTCGGTAATCTTGATGTTACTGGACCGATTTTCAGGTCGGTAATCGTTTACCAGACCGAATACGCGACCCATATCGACGGAAACCATCCGACCAATTTTTTGGAGGGAAACATAGAGGTTTACCGACCGATAATTGGTCGGTATATTAATGACATCCGAGTTTATAATCGGGTGGTGTACGGACGAATATCGGTCGGTAAACCTATGTTTCCCTCAAAATTGGAGGGAATATAACAATTACCGACGATATATGCGGTCGGGGTAATTGCTCGATATTATTTTTTTTTTATTTAATTTTTCATACAAATATCGAGCATTCACCGACCGTATATCGGTCGTAAAATGCTTGAAATTTATTTTTTTTTATTTAATTTTATACATTAATTGAGCTTTTACGCGCATCTGTCGGTCGGTAAAGTCAATATTATATAATAATTTTTTTTATATATTTTTTCCAAATTAATATATTTGAATTAATTAGAAAGCAAAATTAGTTAATAATATTATTTTATAAATTTAAATAATTTTATATTATAATTGTATATTTCATATAGTAATTCGCATAATACAACAAAATCAAATGTAACAAATAAAAGCGTACAATATTATAATGGCTAAAGTAAATATAACGACCTCTATATTGCAGGGAGGAGCTCAATAGGGAGGAGCTACAAGGAGGAAAAATGCAAGACAAGGGCAAGAAAACAAAGCACCAAAAAGGACAAAAAACAAGGACAAGCAAAGGCACCAATTAACACATCAGAATGCTCACACATGATGAACTGATGATATCAGACACACCATCCACTCAGCAGCAGATAACCAGCCTCAACCAAGGCCAAATGTTACACAGGGGATTCTGGCAGGGCACAACTCAGCACATTCAGGCACCCAAGACTATGGGTGTTGCTGAGCAAGGAACAAGCAGCCAGACAATGCGGCAAACCAAGCAAAACGAAAGGCAAACCAAGCAGCCAGTCCAACACAGCATCTCCACCCATGTTTGTTCCAATCACAAGATAATGAATAGGATTTGAAGTCTACAGTAGTTTGCCTTGTATTGTCATTTTTAATTACAGACTTAGCGTTAATCCCTGGTTTTAGATGCATACTGTTAGTTTATGGTTATCTAATTCTAGTAATATTGTTGTTAAAGTCATCATTTTGGATGCAGTTATCGATTTTGCTATGGAATTTTAACCTTTGGAATTATCAAGTGTCATGTTATTTTCTAATTTGGTATTGACACAACTACTGCAACAAAAATCCAATTTGAAATTAAGGCCCTGTGAAAACAATCACTTGCATTTCTGGAAAAAACATTCCATTAATCGAACAAATTTTGAATTTTTACAATTGAAAACAAGCTGTATATTCATTACCTAAAATCACACTGTAAAAAATTTCCATTGTTAATATACAAATCGTAAAATTTCAAAAAGTACATAGCAATGAATATAATAATAGTAAACCTGAACTGTAGTCGTGTTCACATAATAAAGCTACCTTACAGTAACGAGCAATCTGTCTCAATCAAAAGTCATTACCAATGCAATGTTTAACTCGAAAAATACACATTGTCGCAAGAGGTGCAATTTGGATTGTTGAAATGCAAAATTAGAAGGAAAATCCTCAACATGATACTGACAAAAGTCCGAGATAGACATTCTATTCATGGTGCGAAGAAAATCCTGGAATCGTTTGTGCGGTAAACTGAATTGGGGGGAAAACTTAAAATTTGGAGAAATAAGATTAGAGATAAGGATATTAGCCGCTGATATGGTTGAGAGGGAGTTAAGGAGTGTTTAACCCTGGTTACCATAAGATACACGTTTAAACCCCCGTTAGTATATAATAGAGTAAGGTTGTGTGCGTATTAAGCTAATTAAAAAGTAAGGGTAGTGTTATGGAGGCAAAAAAAGTGAGGTAATTTCATAGAATTCGAAAATTCAACAGGTAGGTATCAAGAATTACCTAGAAATCCTTTAATTTTATTTAATCTCATATTGATAAGTAACATATGATATTTTATTATTGTTCTTATCTAATAAATATTTTTTACTTGTGTGATATAACTTTATAAGATAGAACTATTTTGTTTTAACCTGCGCACGAATATGATCAAAGCAATTGGTGTCCACCAATTTAATTGATGTATTTTTTAATATTAATATTATAAAAATTGTAATCTTTCAATCAAATGAAGATGAAGATATATTTGTCTTGTGCGATTGATAGTAAGAGCAAATAAAAAACCGTTAAGTTGTAAGGTTTGGATAGGAGTAATGAAAAATACTAAAGGAGAAGAATAATAATGGTCATTTGAGATCGCAGATTTGATACTATAAAAAAACCCTTTAAAAATTCGAGTGATAATTATTAAGGAATGAAGGAAGTCAATAATATCATTTTTGAATATAAATCTACAGTTTTAGGAACATTGATCGGAAAACATAGCGAAAGAGGAAAAAGCAAATTAGTAAAGAGGAATATGAATAAAGCTCTTTATCTCTTAAAAGAACAATCTGATGTGTGCACTCATAAGATTCACTTATAATCATTCTCTCATGTTGAAAATGGAAAATCTAGTGCCTAACATTTGTAAAACAAAACTTTGACAAAATAATAGTTTAATTTCTCATCTCGTAAAATTGATGTTTTTTGGCAATTCCATTTCGCAAGCGCATCGTTTAGATTTATTTATTCAAGAAACATCCCAAGATCTCTCTTATGTTATTCATTCATTTTAATACCATGTCAATAGTGTAGATGTTTGACAACAATCACCATAATGGATCGTATTTTGGAGTTTACATACCTACCACATCTTATTTTCGATTAATTGATAGGATGCGACTAGAAACTCTAAATAAGTTACGTCACGCATATGGTAAATATTTTACATTTTCTGAGCACATAATACACTTTAATGGCTATCAAATGAAAATAATTCCATAAATTCGTTCCAGTATCTTTTCAGATAAATAAGAATAAATACGAGTTGGTCCAGCCCGAATGGACATAGGTCAAAAACTCAGTGATACGAGATAGATTGCACAAAGAATCTCCACGAATATAAGAGAAAGAAGAGAGAAAAAGCACGAAGAAAGTAGAGATACACGTGTCATCATTTCCTTCAATACACTCGTTATTAATATAGAATTCATGATAGTTTTAGTTCACTCCCGCAGTTTCTATTTGTAGGGAGTTGAAAACCGAAAATTGGTTTAAAATAGAACGTACCAAAACAAACAATCGTATTAAAAACATATGGTTTATTTTTTTTTAAAAAATTTAGGTGCGGTTTGGAGTAATAATTTTTGAAAAAGAGGGAGTTGAGGACCAACGGAACGGGGCCAGGAAAACCATTTATGTTATGTGAGGTGTGTCTTTGGATTCTCTTCTGGACGCGCGTTAACGAGCTTAGTTTCTATTTTATGCGTGTTATTTGACTGGTGATTTGGTCTTTTCGGTTTGGAATGTCGGTGTGAGAGAAGAACAACGCGAAAACTCCAAACCACCACGACCGAATTATTAAAAGGGACTTGTTTTATTAGGCCTAATGGCCCTTTGTCTCAGTAACTCACTGCAATCTGTAACTTTGCTATTAATTTAGTTTATTAATTTGATTGGTTTGGGATCATTGAGTCATTTGTTAATTTATTAGGAATTTAGGCATTATTTAAACGTATTTTGTTATTGAATAAATCGAATAAAACACTCCAAACATAACCAACAAATCGTAAAAGATTCGGTGTTTGGAAATTGACAACTAAAAATCGAATTACTTCAATTTGGTTTTTTTGATCAATACAATTTGGTTTGGTTTGGAGTGAAACTTTAAAACCGAAATAAAATGGTTCGGTCTTGAGTTGGTCATAAATCCAAACAAAAAAGCCGAACTTCTCACTCGTAGCCTTTTGTTTGTTTTGTTTGAAATTGGAAAGAATTCAAGAAAAATGATCTTTTAATTCAAGGAAAGGGGTTATTAATAAGAGTTGCTTAACTTTTGAAAAGAGTATTGAATTTTATATATAATGGAAAAAAATTAAATGTGTGTTGGAAAGTAATAATAATTTTGGGGAGTTAAATTTCTAAGAAGTTATTTAAGCTTTTATTAAATATGATGGATAAAATAATTAAATATGGTTATTTATCTAAGTACTGTTGGTTAAGTGAAAATCACATCAATAGGTTTTTCGGCGACCATCAGCGAAGAGACATTATACTAGGCAGTTTGTTTCTTAACATGGCCACTATAAGGTCCGACCACGAGATTCAGTGTAATTAGAAGATGTAATTCATCGATAAAATCTTGGAGAATTAGCTTGTAGATCTTTGGTGATTATAGAAATTGTGCGACAACATCAAACTATTGAAGATCTGGCTTTCCTAAGCAACCAAGTCTTCCAATGCAAAGTAAGCGTTTGCACCTAATAACAAGGGAGGACTCAATTCCTTTAGTCCAAAGCTTTCTCAATTCAAATATACACAAATATGTTGGATATTGTTACAAGCTTATTGAAAATTGAAAGAAAATCATAGAGAAGAGTTCAATAACCTCCATCATTGTATGGTACATGTGACTGCTACGAGTATACCGCTGAATTGCAAGCTTCGTTCTCATACCCAGCAGAAATTAACAGACAGGTGGATAGGATTAATTTAGATATCAATGAAAATAACGTTGAATGAATAAGGGCATTGTCTAAGATTGATACAACTGAGGTAGTTACCCTTTGGATCTTTGTGGAGAAGCCACAATCAATAAATGAGAGTGAAAACTATTTAACACTATGGCTCGAGAATAACTACGACAACACTACGGGACATAACCTCCTTAGTTTACCTAGAACAAAACTTTGATAGGCATTAATGTCTACGGCCTGTTACAGTTTTATACAAGGATTATCCTCTCCAAGAATACCAATGAAGGAACAGGAATCAATAGATGACGGCAGGCCAAGATCAGGTTTTTGAGTCCCACTATAATGAAATGATCCTAGCCTCTTCTTCTTCTTTGCCCTGTTATAATTAAATATATCGTTTGACTTTGATGACTAATAGAGTAATAAAAGCAACTAAGAACTACGAGTAACTTTGGATTGCGATGATAAGCGAGATGAAACACCGGCACAATGAACTTGGCGCTTGCTCACTTGAATTCAGATCCAAGCGATAAGAACAAGTGCCTTGAAGGATATGCGAGAGGTGGCCCCACTAAGAGATGAACCAACAAAGAAGGCCCATGTACGCATCAGGCGACAAAGGAGACTTGGAGGGAAACCACGGAGATTCAATATCCAAGAAAGAGCGCATACAAACCGTCAAAGAAGTAACCGCTAATAACCACCATGATCCCCATTTGGGCCTATATATAGATGAAGATGGAGCATAAGAAAGGACGACATAATCGAACAATCAACAGCATCTATCTTTCTCAGGTATTTAGCTTTCCTCAGCTCAACTTGCTTAGTAGCACGTATAGTTTTGCGTTGCGTAGGATAGTTCATCCTATCATGGATCAGTAGCGTGTCGTTGTTATCCACAATTGGTGTAACATGGAGAAATCATCTGTTCCCGTAGTACAGTTGTGGTCTAATCTATTCTAATTTAAATGATGGCTTTCTGTTTCTCTCATTACTGTTGTTTTAGAAGCGTCAATTTTATTCCACCAAAAAGTTATTTCTTGCATTTCACATCCGTTGAACTCCAATCGACCTTGTTTAGAGCCAGTTTACGTTAGCGAATTATTATATAATAGTTACCAAAGGGCAGCCCCTATCGACCAAAAACAATATGGGCGTGCTTGTTGGTGAAGTGCAAATACCTCAACAGGTTTTTTTGCAAGCCACAGTGAGAGAAGTTTTGCAATACTAGCAATTGTTCTCAAAACATGGCCCCTAAACAGTCTCTCAACGAATGGGTAATCAGAAGGCTGATACTTCATCCATTAAAATCTTGAAAATCACTCAAAGATTTTGGTCATATTAGAAAATTGTTCGCAGATTTGTCTTTGAGCATCCGAGTTTCAAACACAAGACTGGACAATTCAACGTAAAAGGAGGAAGATCAAAAATATCCTTTAACCAAGTTTGTTAACTCAAATACACACAATTGTGGATTTTCACAACCTTTTGGAAGATTTGAAGGAAAACCCACAGGGAGCAGTCAATTCACATCTCCACCGTTAGGTATAGTACATGAAACTGCTAGAGTGTCTAACCGCTGTAGACACATGTGTCTCTCCAAATGAGTACGAATGATGAAACATACCAGTTTCGTGATCAATTGACTTCTGAAAAGACGCAGCTAACTCGTAAAAAAAAAGCCCTGATATGTGAAGTTTGCTCAAAATCATGAGGCAAGGGTAATAGAGTGGCAAAAAGTATTTTGTTTTATTTAATTCTAATTATTATTCTATTTGGATTTCTTTTTTAAACTTTAGGATTTTTAAAAATAAATTTAACTGTGAATTTCCATAATTCTCATTCATGCATCTCTCTATTTTTCTGATTCACAGTATTTTAATTATTGTCCGATTTTTCTATAATTTTCTATGAATTTTACAATATACAAAAATCGAAATCACAAAATACCTTAAAATTGAGAAAATACTTTAAAAATAACCGAAAAAATACTAGATGTTCTAGAACCCCTGAACGTATTTTTGCCAAAAGGGTGTCTAGGTTTCATTCATCCGAGAAGAATCACGAGAAGAATGAGAAGGATCGGAATTTTTTTCAAGAAGGTAGGGAATAATTGAGGCGTTTATTGCTTCTTATATAAGCTCTGAGAGCTATATACGCTTCCTATCGAGCGTATATACGCTCCTCGCCAGCGTATATACGCTCGTTTGAACGTATATATTGCTCGTGGTTTTGCTTTTCGGCTATGAATTACCCTCCTTTGACCTCATTTTTTGACCAACTTCGTTCAAACACGTTGCTAAGTACTTCACATACTCTCTCATTACACTATTGCTCACTATAAACACAAAATAGATTCTAGCGTCACTTTTATGAATCGGAATCGCTGAGACCAAATCAAGGTATAATCGAGGTTGCTCAATAAAACTTAATTACCTCTTCTAAAACTTGACTAATACTATTACGATTTCGAATTAGACTACAATAAAATGTGAATCCAACCTTTCAGTTGTGCATGTAAATATGTAGGATTAATGTTCTTCATTTTTGTTTTTATCAATGTCATCTTCATTTTCATCTATACTATTATTATCATTATTATTTCATTATTATCGTTCACCATTGTTAAATATTATTCTCGTCAATACTAACATGTTTAATTTGTCTTGTCTTAGCGGGATTGATAAGACACATTTTATTAATATTCTAACGATTTGTGATGATTTGCAGTGACAAGTAAGGTATGGCTTGTATATATATATTATACCTATATATATACACTATATATATATATAATATAATATATATAGTTTATATATATATATATATTATTATTATATCATATATTATATATATATATAATTATATTGTATATATGTTTTTGTGTCACGCTTGTATTTTTGTTTAAAGAAACCGTATTTAGCTTGTGTCACATTAAAGTCAAATAATTATGGACACCCGTTTTCTGGCTCCTCGTTAAATTGACTAACAACAAAAATGATCGCTATCCATTAGAGTCATTGTTTGTATAATAGTAACCCATCTAGAACTTAGGATCTAGTCGCAATTAGGCTTGAAATTCGTAAGATGTGTGTATCCAATAATCATGATGAATGGAATTACAAGAGACCAAGTATAGCGCCGCTAATGCGGGCGGATTGGTCAAAGACTTAATCCGTACATGTCCCAACCACGAGCTGTTACTGGATGGACCGTGGGCTTTGTTTTGGAACAACGTTTTTAGCGTCCGTGATTTAACCTTTATAGGCAAGGGGCGATCCCTTACTCGACAAACATCCCCAACGCACTCACGTACGATTGTGCTCAAGCCGCAATACACAACTACACTCGATGTATGCCCAAGCCC
>SNQN01004860.1:0-48526 GCA_008642245.1 Bassia scoparia | reverse complement strand
ACGGAAAAGCTACCTAAGGAACGAGCGAATTCCGAAAGTATTCATCACCTCATTTTCTCCTGAAAAGGCCATAGGTCAACCGCTTAGCGGAGAAAGCAGCCCGGGGGGGGGGAAAATTTTCCCCCCCCCCTAAGTCGGGGCTTTCCAAGGCGCATAAACCGCATGGGGCGCAGGTAACAGGAAAACTAACCTTTGTTGCAGCGCCGATCGCGGGTACCGGGCGAAAAAAGTGACTCAGTGTCGCAGAACGTCTTTGAGTTGCTCTCCGTCCCGAATCAAATACTTTGACTTTCGGTCTCTTCAGACTCAGTTCAAAGTTGGCTTCTTCACACCAACAGCTTCTTTACACACTTCGGTTTTGGAAATTTTTCTTCCCGCACCAGGAATCCATATATCACGCTTCAGGTCTACGATTTCCCCGACTTAAAGAGGAAATCCAGCACAAGCCATCTTTCGGGTCTACGATTTCTCCCGACAGAATCTCACACGAGCAAATAATCTTTTGGGTCTTGAGAATCTTCTCCCGCTACAAAAGTTCCGTCAGCAAAACATCTTCGGGTTTGGAATCTTCTCTCCGCTACAGAAGTTCGACATTCACATCTTCGGGGTCTTGGAAATTTCTCCCGCCCTACAGAGAATTCCGTTAGCATCTCTCGGGTTTTTGGAATCTTCTCCCGCTCAAGAAGTTCCGCGCACTCTTCCGGTTTTGAGTTTCTCCCCGCAACCAAAAATTCCCAAGGCAAGCAAATCAGACCGCACGGGACATGGCTAACAGGTAAACTAACCTGTTTCAGGGCGACGGGCCGGTACCGCAAAAAGGGTAAACTCAGGGTCGAGAACGTTCTTGAGTTGCTCTCCATCCCGAATCGAATACTTTGACTTTCGTCTACAGACTATCGTCTCTCCAGACTCAGTCAAAGTGGGGGCTTCTGTAGACACCTAAAAATGTCTCCCCAAGAACTCCTCGGATCTCCTTTCATTTTTGTGATGGCGCTGATACAGATTGCTTTGATCTTTGTTGATCAATCTCTAATGCCTCGAGAGCTGATGATGGAAACCTAAGAGCTTGCCTGTGTAGTACCCCGAATAGATGCCATTTTTGCAGTATTAAGACATATGTGAACCATGGCAGTCTCAAGAAGAACTTCCTTTGCTAGGAATGTTCCTTTTGCGGTCCTTTAATTGACGTCAGTATCGTCGACCATAGACCTCTACCTCTGTGTATCATGTCTCATGAAGTACAAGGCAAGTAGGGCAGCTTGTTGGTATGTGACGCTGTATAGACACCTTAAAAATGTTCTCCCAAAAGACTAACAGTGATGAAAACATACCGCGCTCTTCTCGCACTGTTTCAGCTTAAAAGTGCTTTGAACTCACAAAAGTTGGAAAATACTGATGTCATACCTTGGTGGAAACTATGAGCAAAGGACAAATAAAGGGCACGGCAAAAATAAATTTCTTTATTATTTATTTATTTTCTATTTCTTTAGGAGTTTTTTACAAATACTTTATTAGTGGGATCTCCATAAATTTCCACTTTCATTTGCACACTCTTCACATTTGTTCTGAGCTCCACCAGTATTTTTAGATTATTTTTCTGATTTTGTCTATATTATTTCTATGATTTTTATAAGATTTTTATACGCGAAAATTCAAAAAAAATACACAAAACACAAAAAAAATAACCCCCGGAAATACGTGGGAACCTATAGAACCTCTAGAACTCCTTGCTTGAGAGCAGAGGCATCTAGGTGCGTCGAATCAAGGCAAATCACGAAATTTAAAATCGGAGGAAAGTAAAATATTTTCGAAGTTTTGAAATATATATATACACCAGGGCCGCGTAATACGCAGGGTTTTTTCCCTCCTCGTGCCTCTCGTAGCCTATAAATTAGTGCCTTTGCTCATTCCCGAAAACACCACACGTATATTCTATCTTCCCCCCTCTAGACTTGCGTATTCATTCCTCTCATTGCTCTTATACACTCTCTCAAAACACTCTAATATACATTCGTTCTTGGTTCTAAAGCATCATTCTGTTTCGATAACAAGCGTAAACCAAGGTTATTTCTGAGATTACTCGCACTAAAAACACCTCTTTTTCAAACAATTAATAACTATTTAAAGTTCAATCTTAATAACAAAAATGTAGAAACTCACTATTTAATTGTTCCACTGTAAAGTCATGAGGACCGATTAACGTTTTTCATTGTTTCGTTCTTTTTTATTTCATTTTCATATTATTGATCACTTGTCAATACTAACGGATTTCTTATCCTTGTATAGCGATTCAAGTCGGCAGAATGAATCATTATCGCTCTTTTTTATTACGAAACTAACATTGTTTTTTTTCCTTGTATATAGCGATTCAAGGCCTGGAAGATTCATTTCGCTCGTTTTTTATATGAACTAAAATTTGTTTTGTTTGCCAGATCAGGTTAAGATTGTTTTGTTATATGCTCTTTGAATTTCATATACTTCGCAATTGTCCATCGGTTTATCATTTGTATATATTTGCTAAATAAAGACCGAAAATTATATGAATCACTTTAAAATCAGATTAATTTATGGAAACCGTCTTTTAGGCCCGTTTTAATTGATTAACGCAAAGTGTCACAATTTCTAGGTTAGGTAGTCTTCTTTGTGCATAAGAAACGCACATTTCGCTAGTAATCTTTAGTAGTTTATGCTTCTTAAGGTGCCTAAAAAAAAGTTAGTGGCATTCAATAACCGTGATGAATGGCACATTGCCATATAACGAGCGAGTACGAAGGCCGGCTAATGCGGGCGAATTGGTTACAGTCTATTCGTACCACTTTCCCGAACCCACGAACTGGGTTACTGGATCAGAACGTGGGGCCCATTAATTTGGCACAACGTTATCCGCGGGTCCGTGAATAACCTTATATAGGCAGGTCGTGGCGACTCCGCCTTACTCGACAACACTACCCCAACGCACTCACACGTGCGGGTTCGTTGGCTCAAGCCCACGCAAAGCACCTCTATGTACCAAAGCCGACGCGCCCGCGCTAGTACGCCACGAGCGACGGCCCACCGTCTCTACAGACGCCTACATTTGAGACCTAAGCATCAACTATGTAGCAATATACCCCACGTGAGTGGTGAAGGTTGTCTTTCCATGTCTTCGTCGCCATTTTGACTTCTATTATACCCTGCATACCCATTCCATGAATGAGAGCAAGCGATGTCTGTTGTGTTGTCCACGGAGAACGTCTATGTGGTAGAAGGAATTACTTCCGAACTTACTTGTATTAATCATGAAAACTTCTACACCACATTCCTGAACTCGTCCATCTTTCTTAAGCTAATTGCAACCACATGTGCTACATTGGGCAGTAATAACGACACTATAATATAAGCCTGCGTTTGTGGTGGCTTAATGACTTCTCCATGCCGAATGATTAAGGGCAACATCTGGTTTCATGCGACTAGCGTTTGTTTAACTGGATTAGGCCCCCGCTATGACGCGAAATTCTATGGTTGTGTGGGTGTTCTGGATCATATCCCTGCATGCTTCATAGGACCAAGCAAAAAACATCCCGGAATTCTTTCAGTTTGTCTAACCATTCATCCTATTTCTTGCGGACTGCAGTGTCAGACCCAATTGTATCTCCCGCGGTCGTTGGTTGTCGAAGATGTCTACCTTTTTGTCCTTGTCATGACGCAAGTTTTCTGTTTCGTGCTCTTCTCCATTGCCTTTATTAACTGCATTGTTGTTTGTTTGTTTTCGAGTTGTGAATAAACAATCATAAGAATGAAAAGAGTAAGTAAGCAGAGAAAGAGAGCATGTAATTGAAACTCTAAATAGAGTACAGATAGTTTGCTCCGAAAACTTGATTGACAAGGCGTGAGAGGGAACTAGGCTCTCGACAGGCTCAGGAGGGCATTCCCTAGGACTTAGCTACCCTAGCTTCTATAACACTAGACTCAGACTCCAGTCTCAAGATTAAAGAATCCTCGTGCATTTGTCCTTCGCCCATGTGCACTGATGACCTTGCCTCTTGGGAGTAAGTGATCTTCAGGTTTTGCCCAACCATGAACTAAGCCTCTTCGACTTGTATAGTGTGGTGGGTCGAGTGCTTCTTGGTCATAGCCATGCTGAAACCTCTTGTTCAGCTGGAGGAGGTGATTTCTTAGCCAAACAGGAGTCCCAAACCTTGTGCTTCCGAGGCTATCTAGGGCAAGTGCCCTTGTGTGCAGGATAGGATCCCGCTCTAACTAAGTTGCAGTTGCTGAAAAATCTCGAGCCCTGATACTTGTTGCCATCCATCCTGTTGAAGTGCTCTGGGAATTCGTAATTTATGGAAACTCATCCCCTTCTTAATGAAATGTCCATTGAAAGTAATGTAGATATGGATCGAGAGTTATGTTGCATTTGTCCTTCTACTTAGAGGGCCTTGTTGCGTATGAACTCTAAACGTCTTCCATAGGAAGAAATGTATCCCATAGACCGAATCTGTCATTCTTCGGTATGGGTTCCCGAAAGGAGTTGCTTTTCTTTGCGCAGTCCGAGTGTCATTCCCTGGGAAGTGCCCCTTATCTTGTAGGGTGCATTGACCACCAAGTTGGAATGTGGATGGAAGTGAAAAAGACCTTGTCTCTTCCAAGACTGCCACGTAAAACCCACAATCTTCATCGTTCTCATCATGCTCGACATGGATTATGGGTTTCTCAATTGCTTTATTCTCATAGGAGATGCATCGATGGTGATCGGCTCACCTTCCAGAATGAATTTCACCTTTTTAGTGGAGTGTAGAAGGGATGGCTCCTAACTCATGAAGCCATGGTCGTCCTAGTGTAAGTTAAAGTTGTTTTGATGTCAATCACATGGAATCGGACCCTTCTTTCAACTGGCCATGTAGTAATGTTGAGCCATACTGTGCCTAAGTATCCCTCTTGCTGTTGTCATAGCTGAATAGATAAGTTGTGAGTGCATCTCACTTTGAGAGATGTCCAGCTTTGTGCGTTCCTTAGTGGACCAGACCGTTGATTGCGGAGCCGTTGTCAAACTAATGTCATAGGCACATGGAGATTCTTGCAAATGACATTAAACGTAGAGAGCTTTGGTATGCTCACTACCTTCCATTGGGAAAAGGGTAATTATAGGGAACATAAGAATCCCGCAATGGACTTATCCCACCCATTGCTTCAGGAGTAGTGTCATTAGGCACTTTCATTCGAGTCAATGCCTAGAGAACAGCATCGCGATGACTTTTGGAAGCCACTATGAGTTGCCAAATGTTCCAATCTGCTTTATCTTCTTAAGCTGTTTGATGATTGAGATTCTCTTTCTATGGAGGAGGTGGCGGAGTGGTGTGGACTTGAGCATTGTTGGAAGTAGGAGTGTTGAGTCGACCCGACTAGTGAGAACTTGAGCTCCTAGAATTGGAGGAAGGTGCGAGACCATAAAGGGCTTCAAAGACTGCGTCCTCTTCCTGGAAGTAGTAAGTGACGTGTTCTGAACATCCTCGTTTGATGTAAACATTTTCATCATCGCTATCCATATGTCGTTGACATGATGAAAGAGGTCGACACAACCAATTGAGGAAACGATTGTCTCATTGGTGCAATGAGAGTGGTAGGATCGAAGGAATCCTCGTCTTCTCCTATCATGGACACTTGGCATGTTGTTTAGAGCCTTTAAGAGGAAAGGGAGACGCCACTGTCTATCAGTCTTAGACTTCTCTCCTCAATGTATGCATTTTCGGTGTCATGGCCATGTCCTCTGTGGAATTTGGAAAACTTGTCTATGCTCCATTAGGAGGCCTTTTCTCTAAAGGAGGATTAGGAGTAGGGGCCTTTTGGCGTAATGAACCAATTTCCTTGAGGTGCTCAAGGCTTGGGCATAGGGCATGCCTATCCTAGTGCATAGGGCATGGACCAAAAGTTAAAGTTCCATCCCGCAATCCAAAAAGCATCATTACGTTAGTCAAATTTCCTGGTCATTTCATGCATTAGATCTAAGAAAGACTTGCATTAACAACTACAGTCCATTGCAAACAACTTCATAACATCAGTTGCGCATTGAGTATTACATACCATCTCATAGCATATGATCCTGCACAAACACATTACTGTGCCATTCGCCACATTGCACCACCTCCACACAAGCTAGGGCCATCTTACATGCTAGGTGCCTTTCACACGCTCTATCAGGCATTCATTCTCATACGTGATTGTTGCTACACGCAACAGTCTTCCCGAAAAGCCACAAGGGTCAGCCGTTAGGGAAGGTTCCTGAGGACACGAGCGGCTTCCAAAAGGAATTCATATCATCACTCTAAGCCTATTACGGCATCATCGCTATACGCGATTGTTGCTACACGCAAGCATTCTTCCCGAAAAGCCAAGCGGTCAAGCCGTAGGGAAGCATCTACATCATTTCCTTTCCCGAAAGCCTAAGTCAAAGCCGAGGGAAAAGCTACCTAACAGAACGAGGCGATTTCCTGAAGTGTATTCATCACCTCATTTTCTCCTGAAAAGCGCTTAGGTCAACCGTGGAGAAAGACAGCCCAGGATCAGGCGCTCTCCAGGGATAAACCGCCATGGCGTAGGTGACGGTAACAGGTAAAACTAACCAATGTTTTGAGCGATGGTGTAACCCGGCGAAAAGGGTGACTCGAGGGTCGCACAGAACGTCTTGAGTTGCTCCCGTCCCGACATCAAAATACTTTGACTTCGTCTCTCTCAGACTAGTCAGTGGGGGCTTCTTCACTACAACCAGCTTCGTTACACACTTCCGGTTTTGGAATTCTTCCCCGCACCAGAAATTCCCATATTGGCACGCTTCGAGTCTACGATTTCCCCGCATATAAGAAATCCAGCACAAGCTCTTCAGGATACCTGGTTACGATTTCTCCGCTACACGAAAAATCTCAGCCAAAATTACATGCCTTTCGGGTCTTGGAAGTCTCTCTCCCGCTACAAAGTTCCGTCAGCAACATCTTCGCGGTTTTTGGAATCGTTCTCCCGCTTACAGAAGTTCCGACATTCACATCTTGGGTCTTGAAATTTCCGTCCCGCTACAGAAATTCCGAAAACGTTAGCATCTCTCGCAGTGTTTTGAATACTTCTCCGCCCGCTCAGAGAAAGTTTCGCTGCACTCTTCCGGTTTTGAGAGTTGCTCCCGCAACAAAAATTCCAAGGCCAAGCAAATCAGACCGCACGGACATGGCTACAGGTAAAATAACCTTGTGTTTGCAAGTACGGCAGAATCAAAGAGGAACTTCAGGGTCGCCAGAACGTCCTTGAGTGCTCTCCATCCCGAAATCGAATACTTACTTTCGTCTTACAGAGCTTGTCCTCTCCAAGACTCAGTCAAAGTGGGGGCTTCTGATAAGACACCTAAAAATGTCTCTCCCTAAAAACCCTCGATCTCCTTTTCATTTTGTTGAGGCCTGAGGACATGATTGCTTTATCTTTGTCTGGGATCGAATCTCAATAGCCTCGAGAGATGATGATTGAAACCTAAGAGCTTGCCTGTAGTGACCCCGAATGCGATTTTTGCCAGATATTAAGACATATTGTTGAAACCATTGGAGCTCTCAAGAAGAACTTCCTTAGCTGCTAGGAATGTGCCTTTGCGGTCCTTTTACTTGACGATCATATCTCGACATAGACCTCTACCTCTTGTGTATCATGTCATGCAGTAAGGCAGTGGCAGCTTGGTTGGTATGTGACGGCTGTAGACACCTAAAAATGTCTCCCCAAAAAGTAAATCAGTGATGAAACATTGACCGCGTTCTCGCGACTCGTTCTCGCCCTAGAAAGATGCTATGAACTCTACAAAAAATGGAAATACGTGATGTCATTACTTGGAGACTATTGAAGCAAAGCGTACATAATAAAGGGAGGCAAAATATTCTCTTTTATTATTCATATTTATTTTTAGTTAGATTTTTTAAACATACTTCTTTCTGATCTCCATAATTTCCACTTTTCATTCACATCTTCACATTTTTCTTGAAGCTTACCATATTCTTTAGATTATTTGTTTCTGATTTTTCTATCTTTCTATGATTTTCTACTAAGTTTTTATACCAGAAATTTTTTCAAAAAAAATACAAATACACAAAAAAAAATATACCCCGAAATACGTTGGACCTTATAGACACCAGAACTCCTATGCTTGGAGAGCAAGGGAATCTAGGTGCGTCGAATCAAGCAAATCCACGAAAATTAAAATCGGAAGAAATCAAAAATATTTTTCGAGTTATTGGAAAATATATATACACAGAGGCGCTCGCGTATACACGAGGTTTTTTTCCCGCTCTCGTTGCTCATCTGTGCTATAATACGGCCGTTCTCATTCCGAAAACACATCCACGTCTTCATTCTATCTTGTCCCCGCCTCTAACTTGGCGTATTCATCTCTCTCATGCTTCTTATTTACACTCTCTCAAACACTCTAAATACATTCGTTCTTGAGTTCTAAAGCATCGATCTGTTTCGATCAACAAGCGATACAAGGTTTATTTCTGAATTACTCCCACTTAACACACTCTTTTTCAACCTAATTAATAACTATTCAAGTTTCAATCTAATTAACAAAAAATGTAGAAACTCACTATTAATTGTTCCATGTAAAAATGTAGGAGCGATTAACGTTTCATTGTTTCGTTCTTTTTATTCATTTTCATTATTATTATCACTTGTCAATACTAACGATTTTTATCTCTTGTTATAGCGATTCAAGGCGAAGGATCATTTTCGCTCGTGTTTTTATTCGAACTAACATTTTGTTTTGTTTGTCCTTGTATAGCGATTCAAGCGGAAGATTCATTTCGCTCGTTTTTATTATGAACTAACATTTGTTTGTTTGCAGATTCAGAGGTAAATGTTGTATATATGCTTGAATTTCATATACTTCGCATACATGGTTGTATCATTGTATATTTTTGCTAAATAAAGACGAAAATTATATGAATCACTTTAAAATCAGATTAATTATGGACAACCGGTTTTAGGCACCGTTTTAATTTGATTAACGCAAATGGTCACAATTTCTAGGTTAGTACGTCTGTGCATAATAAAAACGCACTTTCGTAGTAATCTTTAGGGTAGTATGTTCTAAGTGCTAAAATGTAAGTTTATGTCATTCAATAACCGTGATGAATGGAATTGCACATGAGAGCGAGAGAGGCCGCTACATGCGGGCGAATTGGTTACAATCTGATTCGTACCATTCCCGAACACACGAATCGTTACTGATCAGAACGTGGCCATTATTTGGCACCAATTCGGGCGTCCGTGAATAACTTATAGGCACCAGGTGGCGACTCCCCTTACTCGACAACACTACCCCAAACGCACTTCACGTGCGGGTTCCGCTGGCTCAAGCCCACGCAAAGCACCTCGATGTAGTACCAAGCCGCCGCCCGCTATACGCAGGGCACGGCCCACGTCCTACAAGACGCTACATTTTTGAGACCTAAAGGCATCACAGTGTAGCAATATAGCCCCACGAGTGGTGAAGGTTGTCTTTTCATTCTTTCGTCGGCCATTTTGACTTTATTATACCTGCTATACCCATCCATGAATAGAGCAAGGCATGATCTGTTGTGTTGTCCACGAGAAATCTATGTGTGGTAGAAGGAATCATCTTTCGAACTACTTTGTTTAAGTTTCATGAAATCTACACACATTCGAACACTCGTCCATCTTTCTTAGCTATTGCACCAATTTGCTATCCAATTGAGGGGTATTAACGACCTTAATAAGCCTGCGTTGTTGCGTTAATGACTTCCTCGCGAATGTTAAGGCAACATCTGGTTCATGCGACGGACTTTTGTTTAACTGGATTAGCCCCCTCTATAGCGAAATTCTATGTTGTGGTGGTGTCTGGATCAATCCCTGGCATGTCTTCATAGACCAAGCAAAAACATCCCGAATTCGTTCAGGTTGCAACCAGTTCATCCTTTTCTTGCGGACCAGTGTCAGACAATTTATCTCCCGCGGCGTGTGGTTGTCGAAGATGTCTACTTTTTGTTTGCTCGATGACGGAAGTTTTCTTCGTGCTCTTCCATTGCCTTTAAACTCATTGTTGTTTGTTTGTTTTCGAGTTGTGAATTAAAGCAATCATCAAGAATGAAAAGAAGTAGTAACAGCAAAAGGGAGCATGTTGATTGAACTCTAAAGAGAGTACAGATAGTTTGCTCCGAAGAGACTTGATTGACCAAGGGGAGAGGATACTAGGCTCCGACAAGACTCAGGAGGGATTCCTAGGACTAGCTACCCTAGCTTCTATAACATAGACTCAGACTCAGTCTTCAGATTAAGATCCTCGTGCATTGGTCCTGTCGCCATGTGCACTTGATGACCTTGCCTCTTGAGTAGTGATCTTCACGTTTTGCTCCAACAATTGAACTAAGCCTTCACTTGTGTGATGAGTGGGTGGGTCGAGTGCTTCCTGGTGATAGCCATGAAAACCCTTGTTCAGCTGGAGGGTGATTTCTTAGCCAAACAGGAAGTCCCAACCTGTTGCTTCGAGCTATCTAGGGCAGAGCTGCTTGTGAGGATAGGATCCCCGTTCTACAAAGTTGCAAGTTGCTTGAAAAATCTCAGCCCTGGATACTGTTTGCCATCCATTTCCTGTGAAGTGCTCTGGAATTCGTATATGGAAACTCATCCCTTCTTAATGAAATGTCCATAAAGTAAGTAGATATGGATCGAGAGTTATGTTCTATTTTCCTTCTACTTAGAGGCCTTGTTGCGTATGAACTCTAAACGCTCTTCATAGGAAGAAATGTATCCAGACCGAATCTGTCATTCTTCCGGTATAGGTTCCGAAAGGAGTTGCTTTTGCTTCTGCGCAGTCGAGTGTCATTCCCGGAAGTGCCCCTTATCTTGTAGAGAGTGCATTGACCACCAAGTTGGAATGTGGATGAGTGAAAAAGACCTTGTCTTCTTCCAAGACTGCCACGTAAAACCCCACAAGTCTTCATCGTTCTCATCATGCTCGACATGGATTATGGGTTTCTCAATTGCTTTAATTCTCATAGGAGATGCATCGATGGTGATGGCTCACCCTCCAGAATGAATTTCACCTTTTAGTGGAGTGTAGAAGGATGGCTTCTGAACTCATGAAGCCATGGTCGTCCTAGTAGTAAGTTAAAAGGTTTTGATGTCAATACATGGAATCGGACCCTTTCTTTCAACTGGCCATGTAGTAATGTTGAGCCATACTGTGCCTAAAGTATCCCTCTTGCTGTTTCATAGGCTCGAATAGATAAGTGTGAGGTTCGCATCTCACTTTAGAGAATGTCCAGCTTTTGTGCGTTCCTAGTGGACAGACGTTGGATTGCGGAGCCGTTGTCAACTAATGTCATAGCACATGGAGATTCTTGAAATGAATTAACGAGGAGCTTGGTACTGCTCAATACCTTCCATTGGAAAGGTAATATAGGGAACATAAGAATCCCGCATGACTATCCCACCATTGCTTCAGGAGTAGTGTCATTAGGCACTTTCATTCGAGTCAATGCCTAGAGAAAGAGCATCGCGATGACTTTTGGAAGCCATTATGAGTGCCAAATGTTCACATCTGCTTTTATCTTCTTAAGCTGTTTGATGATGAGATTCTCTTCTTATGGAGAGTGCGGAGTGTGTGTGGACTTGAGCATTTGGTTGGAAGTAGGAGTGTTGAGTCGACCGACCTAGTGAGAAACTTGAGCCTCCTAAGAATGGAGGAAGGTGCAGAACCATAAAGGGCTTCAAAGACTGCGTCCTCTTCCTGGAAGGTAGTAGTGAACGTGTTCTGAACAATCCTCGTTATGTAACATTTCCATCATCGCTATCCCATATGCAGTTGACATGATGAAAGAGGTGCCGACACAACCAATTGAGGAAACGATTGTCTCATTGGTGCAATGAGAGTGGTAGGATCGAAGAATCCTCGTCTTCGCCTATCATGGACACTGGCATGTTGTTTAGAGCCTTTAACAGAAAGGGGAGACGCCACTGTCTATCAAGTCTTAGACTTCTTCCCTCAGCTGTATGGCATTCTTCGGTCATGGCCATGTCCTCTGTGAAATTGGAAAACTTGTCTATTGCTCCATTTAGGAGGCCTTTTCTCTAAAGGAGGATTAGGAGTGTAGGGCCTTTTGGCGAATGAAGCCAATTTCCTTTGAGTTCTAAGGGTTGGGACTTAGGGCATGGCCTATCCTAGTGCATAGGGCATGACCAAAAGTTAAGTTCCAATGTCGAATAAACCTGTGATGCAATGCATGTCTTAAGGAGTGATCATCCCTTGCCTATGACTGGACTCAAAAAAATGTAAAAGTGCCATGAACGTCGCCAATTTGCCTTTGCGCCTTTACTTTCATTTTTCTCTTTTTTTTCATCATTTTTTCTTGTCTTTTTTTTGTTTGTTTTGCTTTTGTCTCCATTTTCTTTGTCTCTGTTTATAAAAAGCGAAGTTCAAAGTCCGACGTCCGTTTACAATTGTAGACTCACAAAAGACGCAACGCCTAATGATCTCTAGTTTACAACCACTTCGACATCTTACACGCTTAAGGAATGATCACCTTGCTAACGTAGGACTGTTACATGAGCTTAATGGACTCTTGTATGAATTGCAAAGCTAGGGTCCTTAGTTAAAAGACGTAGCACGTTGTCACGCTAGCATGACCCTATATGCAAAAGAAAACAAAGTCCAGCCCCAGCCTAGAGTCAGTGCTACGTTACACAGGGTAGTCCGGTGTCCAAAAGGTCCCATGACTGAGCTCAGAACAATCCTAACACATCCCATGCCCGCTAGATATCAAAGGAGTCATTAAACTATTACGGCTTTGTAGTGCACGGCAGCCGCGCATCATGGTGGGATGGGCATTCAAGCTAAGAGTTTGTTACACTAGTATGGGGGCACCAAAAAGCCACCAATTTAAAAAAAAAAAAGAGAAGCCCCCCCCCGGTCTTGTCTCAGTGTAGAAACACCACTTATATGAGAACGTTTGATGCTCTAGAAAACGAAACTCACTCCAACGACCAAAGTTCCGTATGCCAAATACCTAAAAACACAAATGTCGTCTCTTAGGACGCTGAATCACATAACAATTCGAGTATTGCCCACACATCACTAAAGTAATAACTTTAGTGATACTCCCCAGTGAGCCGCCAGAAAAATTGACTAAAACATGGGCACCGGGCGTCACCGTAGGTCGGACTAGGTCCGGTCTCCCTGCTCCGGGGGGGTACAATTTAAGGCAGCTCGGTTGTTTGCTAGAATTGAATTCTTGCTTTTGCATTATTGTGAGTTGCTCTGGAGTGTGTTGTTTATACTCGAAATGAGTAGAGAATCGCCACCGTACTTCTTTTGGGAAGTGTGAACCCGTTTTAAGCCTTGCCTATAATATGCATAAAGCAAGGTGAAGACTCATGTCTGGTATGCACCAAAGTCTAGATTAGGTGATAAGGGTAAGGGTGAAGTAGTGCACATCACCCCCCACCCCCCCCCCCCCCCCCCCGCACTAGCCGACCCTACTCAGTTATTGGCGAGTTCATGTCCAAAGACAACAACAAACAGTCCTTTCTGTTTAGTTTTAAACCCCAAGCATGCAATATTACTAGGCGAGTTGTTTAACAGAATWCTATGCAAATAGTGTCTAGTTTGTTGTGGCATGTGTTATTAATTCCATATTCCAGGAGCCTAATGCCGGTTGTCCATAATTGTCTTATTAGGCATGAAACACAAAATTTGCAAGTCTTGATTAAAGCATATTATATGTGTGAGACAAGCATGCAAGCACTCATACGAGGAATTTAAAGTTATGCCTTAAGGTTGCTTTTAATTTGAATTGTCAAATCATTTGTTAATCAATATTACATGCAAATTACATAGAAAGTCGAATTTCTAGTCAAGCATGCAAAAGGGGGTTTAGAATTGAGACGTTGGCCTCAAACCTACCTCGTAACACAATGTCGAAGACCAACAACGCTGCCTCGGACCCTTGGGAACCCTTGTCGAACCTTAGAACCCTTGAAAACCTCTTAGATCTATTGCAAAAGAGCCTTTGAATAGGCTTKTATGTGTTTGAATTGTGTTTGAATGTGTTTGAATGTGTTTGTGAGARAGAATAAGAGAGAGAGAGAGAGTTGGACGAGCGACAGAATGCAAGTMCAAAAGYTAAAAAGTTCTTCAAATGAAAGGGGAAAAGCTCCCTATTTATAGGCATGGGTTGAAATCGGCCAAAAACAGGTAAGTTTTGGGCGCAATTATGCCCAAAACTTGGCGCAATTGCGCCCAATAAATGCCTGGATTTTGGCCGATTTGCTTGCCTCGATTAACTAGATTGCGAGTGTATAATATCGTAATATAATTGTACGTGATGTTATACGAGTATTAATCGATATTATTGCGATTGTGTCATATTTTATTGCGATATTCGAGATTATTTTACCTCGAACAGCGAGATGGTAATGAAATAATATCGTAATATAATCATATAAAATATATACGCAATTTTATATGATCATACTTGATATTATTGYGATTATGGCTGATAATAACACGATGCTTGGGATTTTCGGCTCCCTCGGGACGCGTGTCTCGAGGCGAAAATCYCGGGATGGCCCGCTATGCTCGTTTTTGCGTTTTTGCTTAAGTAATTCATAAATATTAAACCATAAATCGAAAAAATTATGGAAAAAAAATGTAAAAATTCCTTGTGAAGAGTAGGGTGTTGTGCTAAAGTTTTGTGAATTTTGGAATTGCTTTCAGAATGTAATTAATTATCGCAAAATTAATTAAATTGATGAAAATTCAAAAAAATTACCAAAAATGTTTAGAAAAATCCAGAAAAATTCCGAAAAAATTCTATTAAAATGTTTAAAAAATAAGTCAAAATCATTTTGAAGATTAAAACTTATTTTTGAGGTGCTAAATACCTGGAATAGGTGTCCGGTGCAAGGGAATCTGCCTTTTTTAGAGCCTGTCAAGGTCCTAGCTGTCTCAATTTGACTCGTGTGTTGCGAGGGGTATCTTATCATTACCCTTTTTTGGATAGGGACAAATGTATGTATCTACAGGGAGCAAGCCCCAGCCAAGGAAGGTTCCGGAACATTCCGTTTCGCTCGATTACGCGTTTTGCTAAAGAAATTCATAAATATTAATCCACAAATCGAAAATTTATGGAAAAMTACGTAAAAAATCCTTGTAATATTTAGTATTTTGTGTTAAAATTTCGTAATTTTTGGAGTTGTTTTTGATAATTTAATTAATTATTGCAAAATTAATTAAATTGCCAAAAAATCCGAAAAATTGCGAAAATGCTTAGAAAAATTCTAGAAAAATGTTCAAAAATAGGTTTAAATTGTTTKAAAATTAAAACTAATTTTTTGAGGTGCTAAGTGCTTGAAAAAATGCTCGATGTAAGGGAACTTGCCTTTTTTAGGGCATGTTAGGGTCCTAGCTCTCTCAACTTGACTTGTGTGTTGCAAGGGGTGTCTTAACATTTGCCGTCTTKGGATAGGGACAAATGTAGGTATCTACAAGCGTTCTCCTGGACAGAAGCACTAGAAAGGGAGTTATCTCGGACGGCGACACCGAAAGAGATTTATTATTTAAAAAAAGTTCCTAGACGGCAGCACCGAAAAGGATAGATTCAAGCATAAACATTAAATCTTTATGAAGTCCTAGACAGGTGCACCGAAAAGGATGAAGTAGGTGTAGATGCAAATAGAACCTTCCTWGACGACGGCACCGGAAAGGATAGAACCAAACAACGGCAAAGCACACGCACAAATATTCCCCAATGAAGATAAGACCACTAATGGAAATGAAAGCAAGAAAACAAGCAAAGACAGCAACATCAGCACATGGACTAACAGACAAGGCATCATACATCAACACAGGCAACAAAGCAACAGGAACCGCAGGAGCAAGTAAAACTAACGCATTTGTTTTGCAAGTACCGGGTACTTTGGCTTTCATTTTATGAGACCTTCGTCTCKACAAACTCAGCCAAAGCGGGGGCTTCTATAGATGCCTACATTTGTCCCTAGCCAAAGACAACCGATGATAAGACACCCCTTGAACCACACAAGCTGAATTGAGAGAGCTAGGGCTTTGATAAACCCTAAAAAGAAAAGTTTTCACTACACCAASCACATTTTCCTACATTAAAGCACCCTTAAAAATGAGTTTTAATTTCCAAATAATTTAAACTTATTTTTCTAGAATTTTTCGAAATTTTTCTAAGAACTTTTGGCAATTTTCGGAATTTCCAACAATTTAATTAATTTTGCAATAATTAATTAAATTATGAAAATAATTCCAAAACTCATGAAATTTTAACACAATGCACAATTTTTTACAAAGGATTTTTGTATGTTTTTCTGTAATTTTCGACTTGTAAAAAATTAGTTATGAATTTTCTAAGCAAAAACACGCTCCCGAGCAAAATGGCTCATTTCGGGAGCTTCGGGACCGCTCCCTAATGGTGCCCCAAACGGGTTGTTGAAAACCGAATGGAAACGTCCACATAAATAAAATTTCTAATTACCTCAACTTCTCTCTATAGTAGTAGAGAGGTATGTAAAGCTTCGATCCACAGAGAGGCAAGGATTGCTTAAATCCAAGGTTCAATTGATTTAGGGCAATGAAACGAAATTTGTGAATTTTGAATTAACTAGAAATACTTGAAAACTAGGAATTTTAAGTTGTGAAAAGACAATCAACTAAAACACCTAGGTTCACTAGGTTGCCCAACCACTCATGTTATCAACGTTAATCAAACAAGACCCCTCAAGCCAAATTACAATTGTTTGTGACCCTAGCTTAGGAGGTTGATTAAAATCATCTCCCGAGTTATTAAATCATCCTAAATCAAGCTTAAGTTGAAGYCACCTTCTAACCTTAACAAGACTTAATMAAAAATTATTAGGCTAGCAACCAGTGTCATTAATCCAATCTCTTGGATAGAGTGGGATGAGCAATCTTTCACATATAAAGCCTTGGTAGGCCAATTCCAAATCTAAATAKGCTCAAGAGGCCACAAATTGGGAAAATAGATGGTGGATTGAGGGTTTAAACATCACTTTCATATTGATCACTCRTGGTTGGGCTTCCAAGCTACCTAGGCTAAAAATCTACTCACTAAGCTTGGTTTGAAACTCAAAAACAACTAATTCAAAGCTAGAAATCAAGTTGAAGGCCATGAAATCACAAACGCAAATTCAAGATTAGGGTTTGCTAAAAAGGAAACAAATCAACACAAAACTTCACAAAAAGTGCAACAAAACAAGTAAATTCAACTAAGGAAACAATGTATCAACAAAAGAATCAACAATCAAAACTCAACAAGAAAACCCACAAAAATATCCAAACGAAAATTGCATAAAAAACAACTAAAACATCAACGAAACTTAAATTAAAGAGTATCAATGGTCTCACCATGAAGAGACGAATGAAATCGATATAAGGAACGCGAAAAACGAGCGAGAAATGAAGAAGTTATGAAGGAAAMTTGGAAAGCTTTAATGGAGTTTTCTCTCTCCTCTATTCTTATCGAAAACGAAGAAGATGACTAATATTGAAAGAAATAGAAATCTGAAATAATTATTGAAAAAATGAAATCTAAAATTTTATTGAAATTCTACTTGTTTCTTCTCTTTCCTCACAATTCAATTTATATCACTCTTCTAACAAGTTTTGCCTAAAATTACAAGATTGTCATTGCTAAAATTAGATGGTACAAATAATTACTAGAGTGCCCTCCAAAGTACACTGCAATCCAAAAGTCAAMCACGGTCAAACGAGGTGGCGCGGGCGCACCAAACTTTCTGCCTCTGAGCAAGAATGGGAGCAGCAGCGTTGAAAACACGCCAGGCGGCGGCGCGGGCGCGCCAAAATTTCTGTCACGAGCAGTTTTGGTGCAGGTGGCAGCGTGGGCGTGCCAAACTTTCTGCCTGCAGGTGAAGAAAGAAGGAATTGACGCGGGCCAGACTTGATGCACTAGGTTCTGTGTGCCTAACTTCGAGCGACCATAACTTCTTTCTCGGTGTGAAATAAGTCTCACCTACAAATTTAAAGTGTGCACAAAGATATGGCTCAAAGAAAATGTTAGAGTACAAGAAACAACATTTTAAGCATCAACTCTACACAAATCTTGYATTTGAGAGCATAAGAATAGAAATCAAGAGAAAGTAATCTAAAAACCTATAAAAACCACTAAAACCCCTTATAACTCCACAAAACTATACAAAGTGATGTCGAAAACACATAAAAAAGCTAAAATAGGAGAGAAATAAGGGCCTAAATGTGACCACTTTTGGCACTTATCAAACTCCCCCCAACTAGGACCTTTGTGTGCGTCCTCGAGCCAAGAAAAATCAAAAAGAAAAGGAAGGAAGAAAGAAAACTATACACTAACTCAATTTCGTAGGAATCACGGTCACTTTTAGCAACTAGTGACAAGCCCTTTAAACCCCYAAGTCGCCCAGGAGGACGAGGTTGGTCTCGAGAGGGTTTCCAAAGAGAAATCTCACAACTTCATAAATAAAGCAAGAAACAAAGGCAAAGGTTTTCAAAACACACAAGGAAAACACACAAGTGGAAAAACAAAAGGAAAGTAAAAATGTGGATAAAAAATGAAAGTGTCTCTTGGAAATGGATTTCTTTCGCACTTTAAGGGACGCTAATGAGCATCAAGGGTGTCCCCCCAACTAGGAGTCAAGCAAGCATCAAAGAAGTTTCACGAAGTGTATGCAACTTATCAAAGCTTACATGAAATTGAGTCAATCCACTCTCTTCCTCTCCCAAAGGTTACCCTCCTCGACTTCAAATCGAAAACAAGTTTGGTGACAACTCATAGTCCAAAGAAAGGACTCAAAGAAAGGTTGAGAGTAATCAAATATTATGTAGAAGCACATTGCACTTAGACATCCAAAACGAAAAAAAAAGAACTTGTGACTCCCTCCACCTTTTGTGACTCAACTCCCAAAATCAAAGGGCTTAATGGGTTGTAATGTTGGCAATAGGTAGGTGTGGACAAATGCATATGGATTGTGGTGGTAATCCTAGCATGTGGAGTTTACATCAAACCAAAACTTTAGGGTCAAAATGCCGCAATTCACATTAACTCACACTTTGGGAGGCAAGCTCATTTTGCACTTGTTTGCTTTCTCCCATTTCACTATGCCATTCTTGAACTTTGAATTAACTTCCCTTTTTGTGCTTTTATTATTTTTTTTTTGCATTTTTTTCTCTTTTTTTCTTGCACTTGGGAATTTACGTTAACTTTACTTGTAGTACTAATGCATTTCACTTAACAAATTTACAATACTTGAGACTTTATTCACTTAGCCTTTTACAAACAACTAGTCACACTACATTTGATTTTTGAAGGTCAAAACATGTGAAATTTGGCTTAGAGGTACGTAGTGAGGCTAACAAAAGAGTGGAAGCTCAAGGGGTTGCAAATGTAAATGTAAACTAAAAATAAATCCCAAATACGTATGTAGAAAAGTAAAGAAAAATAGCACATGTAAAAGGGAAAATTAATTTAATCCCAAACCCGAAATGAATGCTGTAGATACATACATTTTTCCCTCCATAAAGGCCAATGATATAACTATACCACATTGCAATTGGTCCAATTCTAAAGAACAACCGCCTCAAACAATGCCGTAAAATCTTGATTTGCAAAGCCAAAGCATCTATTCTTGACTAAAGCACCTTTAAAAATAAGTTTWAATTTCAAAATAATTTTAAATTATTTTTCGACATTTTTCTGGATTTTTCAAAACACTTTTTCAATTTTTCGGAGTTTTCGGTAATTTAATTAATTTTGCGATAATTAATTAAATTATCAAAACAACTCCAAAAATTACCAACTTTTAACAAAATACACTATATTTTACAAATAAGGTTTACATATTTTTTTTCCATAATTTTTCACTTTGTGGATAAATATTTATGAATTTCTTAAGCAAAACGCGCAACTGAGCAAAATGTTGTGTTCTGGAAGCTTCCAGAACCTCACAAGCTCAGGGCTTGCTCCCCAAGGATGTCCACATTCGTCCTCTAGCTTTTCATGCACGACGCAAACTCTAACTAGGCAAAAATCAATTGTTTCCTAAGCAAAACCGACAAATAAAACTAAAAAAGGCAAGGAAAAATCGAGCATTTTTGGCAACACTTTTGGGCATACGTACAAACGCCCACCTCACCTGCTCCCACGTGCGAGAGTGCTATAAATAGGATGTTTTGGCTTTCGTTTTATACAATTCAGAGTTATAATGAATCCTCGGCGACATTTTCTCTGAAAACACTTCAATTTCAATTTGAATTCAATTCCAAAAACTCTTTCAAAATTCTTCCAAATTCTAAACACATTCAATACAATAGATTGAGGCAATCAAGTCACTTGTTCAAGGATTGTTTCGACCACGCGTTGTTGGTATAATCTATGAGGCCACAAAACTCATAGAACTCATCCCTTTCTTCTCTCTTCTCTTCAATTTTTCATTCTTTTTGTTTATTTCTTTTCAATCACCACTAATCATGTAATATGGATTGATCAATTATTCGACATTAATTATTCGAATTCAATATTGTTGTCATTAATAACTTTTCTTTTGATTTTCTCATGTAAATATCACTTTGCAAGGCGATTCAATTCTCAACTAGCTTTGCCTTTGTCTTTGTCTTATCTTGGAAAGCGATTCGAGGTAAGTCTTCTTCTTCATCCATGTATATTCTTCATGTTCTTGTATATATTTTCCACCAACCATTAATTCTTGCTAAATCAAAGACCTATTAATTTCTTGTCACGCCTAATAGGATAATCGTGGACAATTGGTTTAGGATCCTTGAATCTTGACCTAATTCAAAGCAACAACTATTAATAGTCTTTACATGCATTAATCGACTCGCCTAGCAACAACTAAGGATCAATACGGACATATGTGTTGTTCGATGTTACAATTGGTGAATTTGCAATGAGACCGAGTAGAGGCCGCTAGATGCGAGGGGGTGTTGTGCACTACTTTGCCCTTACCCTCGTCCCCTAATCCAGTCTCGGTGTACGACCAGACATGGAGTCCTTCGCCTTGCTTTATGCAACTATAGGAAAGGCTTAAAACGGGTTCCGTAGCTTCCCGAAAGAAGTGCGGTGGCGACTTCCTCTATTCGATTTCGAGTATCCACGACCCTTAATGCAGAGCATACTCACACTATGCAAAATAGCAAGAATTCAATTCTTCGCAATATAGTGTCTCATCGAGACTGTACCCCGCGGGGCARAGGGTCGGACCCAGTCCGGCCCGGTGACGCTCCACGCCTGTACAAATGCCTTATCACACCTTGGGTAGTTCGGTCTAGGCCTTGGAAAAATCACAAGCGAATAGCAAAATTAGGACTCTAGTGCAAACACTCAATTTTTGTGGTTTTTTGACATTTGTGCTTACTTGGCTCTAAAAAGATCACACTTTCACATGGTTCAAAGCCAACCAAAAAATCACCAAGCAAGGCATCCTATCATCAACCAAGCTACGTTCGGCTTGGACAAAAGGCTCACCACCAAGAATAGATCAAATGGCTTACTATAAAGCTTACCATCAAAAGAATTCCAAGGAATCAAGCTTCATGACTCAAGTTTCGAAAAGATTGCAATTTTAAAGATAAAACCTAGCAAGCTCACGAGTCAAAGGGAAAATGAGTTGCTCAAAACTCAAATCCCATCCATAGTCCAAACCAAGAGGCAAAACATAATCTACACACGTTGCCTCGAGAAGCAAAGAAGAGAAAAGAAAAGAAAGAAAAAGAAAAACAAAGGAAAAGGAAAAGGAAAATGAAAATCTTTTAGCCTTTTTGCATTTTTTGGTTTTTTGTGATTTTTCCAACTTTGCACAAACTAAAAGCACAAAACAAAAAAAAAACATAAATACAAGCAACAAGCCAATAGAAAAATCCTAGGAAGAAAAGAAAGAAAAAGAAAAACAAAGGAAAAGGAAAATGAAAATCTTTTAGCCTTTTTGCATTTTTTGATTTTTTGTGATTTTTCCAACTTTGCACAAACTAAAAGCACAAAACAAAAAAAACATAAATACAAGCAACAAGCCAATAGAAAAATCCTAGGAAAATGGAGAAACTTTGAGATACTGTTCACACTAATCCTCATCATCCCCTTATCAACTTCAAAAATCAACTTAACCGAARTCAAGGACACTACAAAATAACCTCAAGGGGAAGTCAATCAACCGTCGTGCAAACAATAAACTAAAATTGTCGTAGAGACAGCYCCTATGACGTCGCAAGCACATAATCCCAAAAGTAGTATCTCCAAGTACAAAAGAAAAATCCTAGAATCTAGACAAGCAAGTTGCAATAATTAAAGAGATGGAGTTAGAAAACCTTACTAAGCCGCATCCAATACCAACCAAGGCACAAGAGTCCCCGAAACCGGGCTCACAACCAAACCTACAACTTGTTAGTATGTTTTAAACAATTAAAAAAATTCATTGTCGTTCATTGTTTTCTTGAAATAAGTTATAATTTGTTTATTTTTTTGGAATATAATATGCCTAAAAAWTTTTCAAACAATGTTCTTCGAAAATTATTAGCTAAAGATCTTAACTTTATTGTTTTTATTGCTTATTAATTTTGTTGATTCTTTTCTGAAATTGTTCTGAAAATAATTGTGAGTCATTTAACTTCATGAAATTYAATGCATACTGTGATAAACGTGTCTYAAGTAAAAAATCAGAGGTCAGTACACATACCTTGTTAAATTGTTATGAAAAGTTGTCACAATAGAGTCATATGCAAAAGATGTTACAATGGAGTGTGAGAATCGGAGATGTATAAATTTTTCAGTTTGAGTTTGTAATTGGTTGTGAGATTTTTGAGAATAATGGTTGTCAGTGTTGTAATTTTTTTTAATGTGCAATTAAATTATGCAATAGGATTAGAATTATTTTGTAACTCATATTAAACCATTTTTGTGCTTAATATATAATCTCTTAKATATGTGTGATAATATTTCCTTGATTGTCGTAGTTAATTGATTTTTTGTAATTAATTGATTTTTTTATTGTTGATTTTTTTTAGGCTATTATTTTGAAATTTCATGGAATATTCCTATATTGATTTTATGCAGCTRGATGGCTTGTATTGCAATTTATCAAAGGGACGGRGTAGGGTGGTAATTTTAGGCAGACACCACTGCGACCTCCCCTTCCCTTATACGAAGTATAATAGAGATAATATTTATCATTGACCCTTTTTTTTCATAACAACTTATCATGCCGTTATGTCCTCATAAAATTTCTATAAAAAAAATAAAAATAGTTAAAAAAAAACTTATTTCTTGTTAAAATTATAGAGAACAACTTATAATTGAACAGTTGGCCACTGGTTTTAACACCAAAACCAAATGAGCTAGAAAATTAAATTATATGCAATGATTAGCAAACCAATCTTATTCCATGCCATTGTTAACAAGCTCCATATTTTTTTTGAGGGGGTTGACAAGCTCCATATGGAATATGAAATAATTGTCAACTTAATAATGAAGGAGTGATTTGTTGGAAATTTTATGGACCTACATATAATTACGTGTGCAATTCAGTTATAATTGTATTATGTGCTATCATATGGTTCAGCACAAATAAAGAGATACAATTATGTTAATATTATTATTGGGCTTATTTACGTCTTTTATTAGTATGAGCTTAATATTATATGCGTAGAGACCGTTGGGCTTTTTCTAATTCATGATGGGCGGATTAGGAAAGGGTTCTATTATAAATAGACATCAAGGGTTATGGTCCCCAATAGCACAAAACATTAGTCTCTCATATCATCCCAATAATTTGAGAGAAAACCATAGTGTGGGTGATATTGGAAGACTAAACCCTAAGGGCGATTCGTATACAACACAATACTCATGGATTCAGGTACCCGCAATTAAATTTTACCAATTAATTTGATATGGAGATCGATTCTGGTTATAGGAAGATTTAAGTTTAATTCCCAACACCCCCATCATGAATGGAGCGGGGACTGTCTCTTATACACATCTAGATGTGTATAAGAGACAGGATTAGGAAAGGGTTCTATTATAAATAGACATCAAGGGTTATGGTCCCCAATAGCACAAAACATTAGTCTCTCATATCATCCCATCAATTGAGAGAAAACCATAGTGTGGGTGATATTGGAAGACTAAACCCTAAGGGCGATTCGTATACAACACAATACTCATGGATTCAGGTACCCGCAATTAAATTTTACCAATTAATTTGATATGGAGATCGATTCTGGTTATAGGAAGATTTAAGTTTAATTTARGGTTTAATCCCAACATGATTGTGTTTCTCTCTTAAAATAGTATTTGTTAACAATAAAGTGTATCAAACAATTAGAAATAAAAACAGTTATTTGAATCTCTTATCTACATTAAAATGTCTAAAAAAAAGACATGTTATAAGCCTGTCTCTTATACACATCTAGATGTGTATAAGAGACAGCTCATAGATGATTTATTTATTTATTTTTATTATTTTTGTAAAGGAACTAATAAATGAGTGTGATTGTACTTAAAGATGGTTTTTAATACAATTTGCAACACATTCCATTAATTTCATCTTAATAACGTCAATTTTCTTTTTTGTTTTTCCTCCAAAATAAACCTAATTCTTATTTAATTATTTTTGATACTAGTGTATTATTACGAAGAGTTCCTACCGTCTTTAACAAGTGGATTAATCTCCCGAGTCATAGATATCTTAGTAGATATCATCCCTTTCAGCTAAAATTTTTTCATTTTCCAAAGATCGATCACAAGACTTTGTTTAAGGATCTTGAAACTCTTAACCATTGAATTCATAAGGCAAACGGACAAAGAAGCCATGAAGCACGGAAACCCCTAAGACATGATGTTTTAGCGTTTTGGAAACCTCTAGAAAATTATCTTCTCATCTTTAACATTTCCTTGTAACTAAAACATTATTTATCTCCGGTTTCTCAATTTCTTTTTAATGCAATTTAAGTTATATTTCTATTTATAGGACATTTCAACCAACTTTTTTTGTTTTTAACACAATATAATAATTTTTGTTGACAAAATCTTTTATATTTTTAATTATTGTAAATGATTCCCCATTTCCTTATTTTTTGAAATCGACCTTTCCCCATTTCCGAAACGTTTCCGTTACAAAAACTCAGAGCATTTCCGTGCTACCTAAAAAAAACAGTACCATTTAATACAAAATACGTTACACAATTTTTATTTATATTTTTGGGGTGAAAAATATGTTACATTTGACCTTGATGTTATTGGACAATAGGCATTTTAGGCAAGTTGCAAGTTGCAACCGCATGTTGTGTTTGATGACATATTATGTGGAGGTTGAGGCTGTTTTTTTATTTGGTGCCCAACTCTTTCTGACACATCACAAATCACAATTCACAGATACTATATCACACAAACTCACATTCACACATGCTATTATATATAATTATATATATGACCAAGTTGAAGATGCAAAAAACATTGTTATCTTAGCAAGGAAGTTCTCCTCCTCCTAACATATTCTCACAATGTTCAAGGTCAACTTAAGGTTAGTTCTCTGTTCTCACTTCTCTTACCAATTCTTATAGTTGAGTTACTTCAACATCTTATTTTATTTGTTTAATAAATTTGCAAGAAGGTATTCAATTGCTAGAGCATCCTTCAATTCCTTTTTCCTCTTTTTTCTTTTTATTTTTCCTCTTTTTTCTTTAAGTATTTGGCCTGATATTCATTCCCTTTTATTTAGTAGTTTACTGAGTCTAGAGTTTATAGTAGTCCTCTGATAAATTATTCTATTGGTAGCAGGAAAATGGGTGTTGTCTCAAGAGCTTTAGCTTCAACAATCTTCACCAGAGGAATCTCTAATAATGGTGGAAGGTCAGCAATCTGCTTCCTTTTATTTTATTTTATTTTATTTATTGTATGTGTGTGTTTGTGTGATATTAATGGTGGAGTAAAATTTAAGAAAAAATTCCATGATTTTTTTATTGAAACAAAAAATGGTTGGTAAACTCAACAAGTCAACAATCCAAGAGTAAGAATTCCGTGATTAGTAATTTCTAAGAGTAAGACAGTTGCATTAGTAATTTAGTASTAGAATGCAATAATGTGGACATCTGGCTTTTCTAAAGCTAGAGGTCATTCTGTTTTCTTTTTTCACGAAGAATAACAAAAGGCTTTAAAGGCAACTAACATGAAGCACAATTATGTCGTTAGAAAGGAAATACAAGTGTAAAGTAGTATATAGATTTCATCTACTTGAAGTTTGTSGATGCTAGACCACAACTAATATATCATATATGCTCTTTTGTCAGAATTATGCCCTTCGTTCTTAGCTTAGCAGTAGACATAATGGAATGTCCTGGTGTTAGCGTTTAGGAAGCAGTATATTTTTTTACCTCTACTTACCTGTAATTTTCCATTCCTTATTCTATGTTCGAGTTTATTAGTTCCCTTGGCTCTAAAGGTCGGAAAGTTCCTCGGAGATAATCGTTTGGCAAGTCGCAACTAATGAAAGTGTATAACCATACTTGTACATTAGCAAAGAATTGAAGCTCTCTCTTCAGTTGTATTGTTCTGTCATAGTTACTTCTTCCACCCTTACATCCCTTTTAGAGTCGGGTTCATTACAGTGTATGAGTACCTATTTTAGACACCTACCGTTGACATTATCTTAGAAGCTTAAGCTGGACTTTTCCTAAGAACTTAAGCGAAAAAGGGAATATAATTAGCTGTTCGTAAACCTTACATCTTAAAACATTGTTATTGATAATAGTTAGGTTGATGACAAAATTCCATTACATTTTAGGATGCTAGCGGATTCCCAGTGTTTACATTGAAGAACATGGTATATGTGACACTAGAACTAGTTCAAATTTTCTGTTCCTCACTTCCTCTTGTATAAATATAACATGAGTTTTATCTGCTGAATCTATACTATATCTTTCTCTTTAATTGATCCCACATAAAAAGAAAAGAAAATAAAGTTAGAAAGTGCTCTATGAATTATATGAAGAACTTGTTCTTGTGATAAGATCGAATAATATATGAACTAATTAAACGTGTTGTTAGGCGTTACCTTTCATGCTTAGAATCTCGCAAAAAAGACAAAAGTCGCATTAAGGATAGGATTTAAGGTAAAGACAATCCAGACTTTGCAGCAAAGCACTGCTGGAAAAGCAAATGAATCCAGAAAATCTCATTGCTGGACAAGTACAAATGTATATGACCTATAGATGTTACTGTCAACTTTTTAAAATAGATTAAGCAATTTTCTACCAAGCTGCCGGCCAGGTGGACGACAATGTCGATTCTAACATCGCCACGTTGTTGCTGACTACTAGAGTTTCTCACCCATAATGCATCAAGAATGATCTTTCCACTCCTTTCATAGTTGCTTTATACCAATATAACCATGAATAGTAGCCTAGTAGGTATATTAGATTGAGCTAGTTTGGACTTGGCTTCTAGATTTTAGAATATTTTGGTTAACCTTTTTCCTTATGATTGAATTAGTAAAGCTCTGTACGTTCGTAGCCCTGTTTCGCCTTGGATTTCAGTTGTTATAAATTTATACTAATGTATTGTCCTAGTGAATTGGTTTATACTATATTCATACATTTTCCTATCATATTAAATATTGGAATTTTGAAATAACAAGTACTACTAAGGATTATTAAAGTAATTCCTTTTTGATTAGTCTTAAAATCAGACTTACAKGGAATACTCCACCAACCATAACCCAGTCATATTACATATGTGAAGTTAAGCAATTGGATTTCTCATGAAAAGCTAAGTGTATCATTCTTGCGAATCAAATGAAATTTTAAGCTTAGATTAGACTAGATTTAAGCATGACTTCCACATAGATTCTGTTTGCACTATTTCATTCAACAAGCATATAGATGTCGTGGTCTTGTAGTTCAGGTTTAGTATGATGAAATTATTTAAAACACGAATTAGTAAAATTGATTGGATGATACAGATAAACACTGTCCCTTATGTTCACTGTCCACAGAAGGTTGTTCAGCATTAGCTTGTTTGTTTTTTTAAATTCCTGCATCCTGTTAAGTTGTATGCTGAGATCAATAAAGTTGATGGATGACTCAACTTTTTATATACAATGCCTACGTTCCRTACCGTATCAATTGGTAATGTTAGGAACCTAGATTTGGCTACATTATCTTAATTATGTGTAAGGAAGTCGACATAATCACTTTTCGATTGAAATGTCTGTTTAAGTTAATGGAAACTTAAAAAATATGTATTACAAAAAGTTAGAATTTGAGCCCCTTTTTGCCTAATTTTGTGTTCAAAGTATCTAGTGAAATAAAATCTACATTAGCTTGTTGTTTTGTACATGTATATAGTTTAAGCTTCAAGTGAAATAATACTCAAACTATCTTCAATAGTATAAAACAAATAACTGAAAAATAAACTCCTGAAGTCCTGACAGTTTTCTTAGAACTACTATAATACCTTATAGGGTGCAATGTGATTTATTTAATAGTTCTAATTCGTTTAATAAGCTCTGATATATTCTAATAAAGTTCTAAAAAGTTGGAAAACCTTAGATTAAATCGAATTTAATTGAATAAAACACATCTAGTAGACGATCTTCCTTGTATTTTGACTTCCTAGGATGTGCCACTTTGGATCTGTAGCTGATGTCGTAATCCATATCTAATTCCTGCATTTTTCTGTAAAAAAAAACACAAAGTAGGTTGGAAGGAAAAGTTGCCCTGATCACTGGAGCAGCAAGTGGGATTGGCAAGGCAACAGCGATTAAATTTGTAGAAAATGGGGCCAAGGTTGTGATTGCTGATGTACAACATGAGCATGGCCAAGACATGGCAAAGGAACTGGGTTCAAGCGCTTCTTATATAGCATGTGATGTCACTAAAGAAGCCGATATCTCCAGAGCTGTTGATTTTTCTGTATCCAGATATGGTCAGCTTGATATCTTGTATAATAATGCAGGTRGGTTTGAATTTTCAGGTTGACATAACTGTTTATCTTTGTTTCAGTTTTTCATATGCTTCTTTGCGTGCCATATTTTCATAGTGTTGGTATTAAAACCAATGTTTCACTGTAATGCACACATTTTCTTAAGCCTCAAAATTAAATGCTCGCCAAAAACATTCCAATGATGAACAATTAAAGGTCATTATATTTATATATATGGCAATTGGCAAAGTTCAGTGTTGTATACTTGTATGGTAGAAACTATTGTAATCTGTATTTTTTGTTGTGTAATGCAACGTGTATGTTAATTATATTCATTGATCTTTCTCCAAAAGGGATTTAACATTCTAACATAAGCTTCGCTATCCAAAATATAGGGGTTGCCTGCAGAACACCATTTTCCATTGCAGATCTAGACCTTGATGTGTTTGACCGTGTCATGTCAATCAATGTGAGAGGCGTATTAGCAGGAATAAAGCATGCATCACGTGTGATGATTCCTCGCAAAAAAGGTTGCATATTATGCACTGCAAGTGTTACAGCAATAATGGGTGGGTTGGCTCAGCCAACCTATTCTATTTCCAAATCCGCAGTGGTGGGCATAGTGAAGTCTGTCTCGCCAGAGCTAAGCAAACATGGGATTCGGATTAACTGCATATCGCCCTTTGCAGTTCCTACGCCTTTTGTCATAGACGAGCTGAGGACATACTATCCTGGGGTGGAAGATGAGGTGCTCATTAAGATGGTGTATGATGCTGGTGAGCTTAAAGGGGCTAATTGCGAAGACATTGATGTAGCAAATGCTGCTTTGTATTTAGCGTCAGATGATGCAAAGTATGTAAATGCACATAATCTAGTTGTAGATGGTGGTTGCACTTCAGTTAAAAGCTTGAATATACCTCCTCCGACACAAGTGTCGAATGTTCATTAAAAGGAATTACAGTTTTTGTTTGTCACGTGAACATAAAATCAATGAAAAGTTATTAAAATAAAAGGGGCATTCCGAGAATCGAACTCGGGACCTCTCGCACCCAAAGCGAGAATCATACCACTAGACCAAATGCCCACTTGTAAATATCAGCTGTTATGCTGCTACATAAACATATAAAACAAATATTACGAATTACCCATAGCATCACTTACAACGTCTACGGAGTACTTTGTAGAAAAGTGGGCTTAGTCGGGACTCGGGACTCGGGAGGCATTAGATTCGAAAATTACATTTTTTTTTTTCACTTGCAAGTAGAGTATACCGGTACAAAATGCATTGAATATTAAAAATATTAAAAATAATATAGGAAATATAAAATACTTAACCTTTATTTTTTTTAATACAAATAAATTGGACTTATTTTCWATATGACTAATAAAGGAAGAGAAATGAAAGGAAGGCAAATTAAGATTATTTTCCTATGTTTGTTTCAAACGGGAGGAAGAGAAAGGAATCCTTTGTTTGGTTAGACATTAGTGTAGGAAGAGAGGTAAAAGAATGAAATTTAAGTTTATTTTCTCTTTCCTTCCAAGCAAATTCCTTCAATTTTGGGAGGAAAGGAAAGTGAAGAATTTGTAAAGAAATTTTCTGTCAATTCCTTTCAATTATTTTCCTTTCCCACCCGTACTATATTTTCTTCCTTTTCTCTTCCTTTCCTCTCATTTCCTCCTTACCAAACAGGCTCTGCTTAGGCATGATTTTAGGGAGATTGAAAAAAAAAAAGAATTACCTAAAATTTTGTTTACAATCTATCTACTATATATTACTTTATCCTAAAACAAAAACTAAAAGTGCCACTTGACACGCTCTAATTAAATAAATTTCCGCTCTTTACATTTGGGTAAATATCGAAATGTTATAAATAATAATAATAATAATAATAATAATTATTATTATTATTATTATTATTATTATTATTATTATTGTTGTAAGTAACTAAAAATATTTAAGATTTAAAACAACATATCAATAACTATAATACTATATGGTCAATTTTGGAAAGAAATATCTTTATTTGATTTCTTCCTAATTTTTGTTAAGAAATTTTTGTGTATATAGTATTTTTAATAAGTGAAGTAATTATTTTTTATTTAGCATAACACGAGCATCGTCTAACTTAACACGGGCGAAACCCGTGATAAAAACTAAGCTAGTACTAAAAACTAGTACAATATAATTTGAGCGTGAAAGCTTTTTTTGTTGTCTTATTATTTTTTCAGTTTCAAATAAATTTTGTGAGTTCTGTCCAACATTGCAACATTGTTAATACCAGTAAAATTTAATTTTTTTCTTGTGTTGTATATATGCAAAAAAACCATAAGGTTTTGGATAATAATATGTGTATTATCTTCTATTATTCTTTTTGCACATTTATAGACTTAATTCTCATAGCCCAAGTTATTTCATCTAAATTAATTATTATGTTTGATTTGTGCAGGTTGTGAACTCTCTTTGCTGATTAAAGTTAATTAATTACAACAGATCAAAGATAGAATGTCAAATTCAAGACTTCTAAGTTTGTGGGCTTATTGCCAAATAAAGAAATAAAACTGTGTAGCGGGAGAGAAGTTTGTGTGTTATTGGAGTATAATTTAGGAAAAAAATATTATTTCTTGTTTTTTTTTTTTAAATTTCATCTTATAATTTTTCACCCAATGAACATTGCAATTTATACTTCAATAATATGATATTTTATATCATTGTATGTAGGAATAAAATGCTTTGTCTAACAATATTTTATATCTTCCACTTCATTTTCATTTACTTCCGAACCAATATTTGCCTAAGCTATAAAAACAAACCCCTTTATAAACATTGTTGTCATCTTCTCCTTCATAATAATGAAAATTAGAGGTGTTTGCTTGGATGTCACATGGTACAACAATTTATTGTGAATGTTTGAGATTTACGTCTCATTGAATTCTTACAATTTAACACGACAAGATAAACTCAATGTTTTTGCATCCATATTCCATAGATATAATTTTTTTCATGACAACAATTTTTAACATTAGTATTTTTGTTCTAATTGAACTTTTTTAACCTTTTGTATTCTTTTGGTTAAAATACAGAAAAAACTTTTGTATTCTAATCTTAATTCCCATCATCTCCTTTCCATTTATATTTATAATGTTTGCAATTGTAGCTCATTAAGTCGGTGCAACTTTTATTGTGTGTTGAATTTAGTGTTTTCATTTTGTGAATTTGTTGGTTTTGTCTATATTTTTGTCTTTAATTGTAGTGCGACAATAAAACTTGCATAAATACTAAGCTAACTCAGTAATGCAATCAAAATATAATGTCTAATAGAGATATCATACCTCATACGAATCATATAGCAAAACATCTACCCGTGCAACACCGGGTAAGAAAACTAGTTTAACGTAGAAATTGTGCATTAACAAACATGTAAAGTAGAAGTAGAAATGAACTTAATAGAATAACAATCTAAGAAAGTATTTTACAATCGACAGAAAAAATATAAYACGGAGTATATAGTTTGTTTCCTTTTCAAATACTCTCTCCGTATCACTTTAACTGCAACAATTGTTTTTCACGCTTATCAAGGAAGAGATTTAAGAGGGTAAACGAACTAATGAATGAAAATTATTTRAAGACAATCAAGAATAAGATTTTACGATACTAATCCTAAAATTATTTCATATAATTTGTCCGTTTACACCTTTAAATCGTCTCCTTGATAAGCGTGAAAAAAAAATTGTTGCAATTAAACTGATACGGAAGGAGTAGATAACTTTCCTTATGGAAAATCAAAATAAATGTGAATAATGTTAAATTTAAAACATGCATTAATTGAAAAAAAAAATCATAATATCATATTCATGTCATGTTTTTCGATCATAATTTACTTTTTTCCTTGATATTAAATTGCTTTATGGGCGTGTTCGGCGTAGCTTTTTAGCTTTTAGCGTTCTGACTAGATTAAAAAGCTACTTGATAATTTTATTACTGTTCGACAAGGTAGCGTTTTGAGTAGCTTTTAGCGTTAAACGCTACCTTTTTCAAACACTAGTAGGAGTAGCGTTTTAGCTTTTACTCCCTCCAATTCTTTTTACTTGCACCATTTCCTTTTTGGGAGTCAAAGTTAGTAAACTTTGACCAATTTTTTTGACAAATTTATAATGTATAATATAGTCAAGTGAGATGTTATTTGATTCGTCTTAATGTATATTTTATTAATATCAAATTTTTATAATTTTCTAAACAATACAATTTAAGTTATTAGTAGTCAAAGTTGTGTCTTGAAGACTGTGCAAAATGGAATGGTGCAAGTAAAAAGAATCGAAGGGAGTAGCTTTTAAGCTAGGATAAAAAGCTACTTGGTAATTAATTTTCTTCTATTATAAATACAACCACTACTTYTGTCGAACACTCATATTGACAATTTTAGTTTCGTCCGCTACCCGCTACTTTCAACGCTACTTACTAACTTTTAAGCTACCCGCTACTTATACCGTTAAAATCTACTTCCAACGCTATCATTGCCGAACACGTCCTATGTATTTAGTAAGGATAGGATGTACTTTTAGTGGGACATCGGTACATCACCACCTCTCCATCCATTCGCTTATATAATAGAGATTAGAATTTTTATCAATGAAGTAACTACTCTCCCTCGATTTTTAATGGTATGAGCATTTACTGTTTGGGGAAAAAAATTACRAATAATGTATTATAATGTGAGTGAGATTAAAAAGTAAAAATAGATTGGACAGAGAGTTTGTGAAAGGGGAAAAAGTAAAATAAAAGTGAGAAAAGTAAGAAAAAGTGGGGGAAAGTAGGTGAAAATAGATTGATGAAAGAGTGTACAAAATAAAATAAAACACAATACACAAAACATTAAAAATCAATTTAATGAAAAAATTGCATTGAACATTAAAAATCGAAAGTAGTATTGAAAATAAAATATACTACTCCTTAATGCGTATGCAAATTTCAACTAGCCTCTTAAACTGTTGGGGAAATGTACAAAATCATAAAAACCATTTATTAGCTTGGAAGGGTTAAAAATATTTATAAAGGAAAAAAAAAACAAAGTAAAAAGATATATGAAGGAGAACTTACAACTTACATTGAACACTTGGTTTGGTTGTGTTCCTTGTACAGTGTACTTGCACCCCCTAATAAAGTTACAACTTACAAGTACCATCGCACAATACCTGCTAAAAGAAAAAACAACAGCTACAACATAAAATACACTAAGAAACAGCTATTGTTAAAGCTTCATTCGAGCAGAATTGCAGATGCGTTCACTTCATGTCTATATTGGGTGCTCAACATCGCTTGAACCCACTCTATCCTCCTTGCAAAACTATTAAGTAAAATTGTACAACCAACAAAATATGTCGATTAATTTGCCTTGGATCATTCAGAAGATTTTGAAATATAGGCACTGAAAAGTCTTAATGCGAACAGGTAAACTGTTGAATGTTGAAGCAAGCTTTAGATAAGTTCCATGTATCAGTTATTCCAAGGTCATCTCCCAACTATTACAAGAAACCAACAAATTACACAAGTGAAGCGTTATTAATCTGACTTGTGGCTTATGCTCAAATGGAGATGAAAGTACAACACATTTTTTTTTCAATCCTCAAATGCTGCATAACACGTCTTTTCTTTCAATGCTCATTTGCTGCTAAAGCTTGGTTTTTGTAGTAATAGAAAATGCTAGTACGGAATAATAACTGAGTTTGAGCTTCAGTGTAAATGGACGTTCCTAGTTTTGGAAATAAGAAATAAAATATCCGTATGTAAAGCTGGGATCATTCAAGCAAATGATGAAATAAATATATGAGTGGTGGAATACAACAACCATCTACTAGATGATAGGCAGTAACTGTCTAACTGAGCATGTACAAACTTACAGAGTATATGGTACAAATGATCAGCATAAGAACGGCTATTGGCTGTCTTCAATTTTTCTATTCCTTCGATTCCCACACAAAGCTAATCTTGTTCAATCCTTTCAGCAATTAGATTAACAGCAGCATTGGCCGAAGAGAAAGCTCCATGAAAGCTTTCTTGGTAGGAAATAGTTTCTAGTTCTCGGGCCATTTTCAATAAAATTTCACCCAGATCAGTAGTCTTCATCAACAGTGACTGGTAATAAGAATTAGCAGCAACCCTGCTGATGTCAACATTAGTTGGTTCAGGACAATACTCATTATCTAACCACTTATGGAGTGTGACTCTAAGCCACTCAGCTTCCTGACAAGATATGAAAGAAACATTCAGGAGAGTCAGGACTACAATGAAAGGAATTCATAAAATAGAATACCAAAGAAACAGTAAAGCACCCTGCACCCATCGCTGAAGCAATGAATCGAGATTTTTGAAGCAGAAAGTCTTAGGCGCATAAGGTGCATAATATTATCATTGTACACGAAGCCTATAGTAACCTGCTTTTGGAATATAGAGATGTGAACTTTCCTAGTAGTAAACTAATAACTTTATTCTTGTCAATAAAAAAATATAAAAATGAGGAAAATTCGGTAATAAATACCTAGTTTAAGGCCACTTTTGAAAATAAATAACTAGTTTCAATTTTATTTTACTTAAATACCTAGGTTTAAACAAAAGTTTGAAAATCCATACCAACTAACAAAACCTTGCCAATTCAGTTAATTTTCTGTTGTGGGCCCCATCACTTGGTTCTCTCTTGCACCCCATTAACTCCCCTACTACCACTAAAATACCATTTGATGTGATTGCGTGAGATAATTTATCAACAAATTATCGGCAAACACTAGTGATGTTCAAATTATTTTATTGTGGAAGATTTAATTGAATAGCTAATAAAAACTGTTGGATAAAAACCTTGATAGCCTCAACTACAAGGGATTTCACTCGACCTCAACCTTATGAGAAGTGGACGCACCACAATAACAACGCTACTTGATTAACTCAAAACACAAAACTTGATTTTATTAATTGATTCATCCCATATTTATAGTACAAAACAAATATAAAAATAAACTACCTAGGATAAGATATTAAATCATATCCATGTAACAACTAAATATATCTATGAAATAACTAATTATATCCTAACAAACTAAAATATCTTAACTAGTCTAACAAACTAGAATTATCCTAACAAACTATAATATTTATGTCTAACATCAAGATAATATCCTAATAACCTAACAAACTCCTAATTCTATCAATCACGTGTAGCTTTCGGACTGACGTATCTCATTCTCGCGATTAATAAACGACTCAACAAAAATAAAATAAAATAATACTAAATAAATTATACTGATGCTATTCAATACGCATCAAACTCCCTCTCTTGAAAAAAACTTGTCCCAAGTTTTGTARTAGCAAACCAAGCTATCATCCATATGCAACACTCCATAGTAGCGTGAAGAAGGATTGCAAACTTGTACTCCGACAACAATAGAAATGGACGAGTTGTAGCTTTGAAGTGACGACATCCAGATATAACTCAACAAACCCTCATCCTTGTTCTTTCAAAGTTCTTTCCATCTTTCAAAAATTCGAATTTGATAAGGGTCAAGTCATAGATCCACTTTTTGTGCTATGTCATGTTTTGTGGCAAAAGAAATGGAATATCGCTTTGTAGTAGATTCTTCTCTTTCGATTTTGACAGCGGATGGTATTAATCTTTTCTTCCATGGTGCAATTATTATGAACGATTGATTCTCCTTGTACAAGCTCATCGTGCGCACCACAACTCAAAGATATATCTCACTTGTAGAATCCAAAGTTTCAACCTTACCCATATCCATATCCTGGGCACTTTCTTGATAAACACATGTAGTATCTTGTATTTTCTCTCCATTATGAGATGATGGAACATTGTTTTCTATGCCTAACATGGGGTTAAATTCATGAAGATGATAAAGGACTCGAGATCTATCCATGATTTTCAAATTTTCAACTTCTTGTTCTTGATTACTTCTCTTTTCACACTTCTCAATTTCCAAAGCTTTATAACACATATAATCAAAATTATCGAAATCATAAAGATCAAGCTTTTGAGAGATATTCGTATGTAAACCCCTTTGAAAACGAGCCATCCTTTTTTGTTCCCTTTCTTCTATATGACATAAAAATGAAAACCTTTCAAATACTTCAATATATTCTTCGACGCTCATACTTCCTTGGATTAAAGTTGACATCTTTATGTAACTATTGTGATCAAACTCTTTAGGAACAAAATTTTCAATWATTTTAGATTTCAATTTAACCCATGATTTGATTTTAGATTTACCCTTTCTTTTCCTTACTCTTTTCATATTCTCATACCAAAGGGATGCATTTTCAGTTAATTTCCTTTTTGCAACGTTGAAACTTATTTTATCATCATAACCATTAGGTTTTTTTGCGAGATAAAACCTTTTATAATCAAAATTTTGCGAAAGAAAACCTTTTAAAACGTTATTTGCGAAATGAAACCTAAAACAAAAATTTCTTTGCGAAATGAAACCCGATGATGTCATCATTGGTTTGACCTCCYTTAATCATGTTTGACCTTCTAATTTTCACCCTTAATCTCTATTGGCACTCCCTAATTCTATTTAACCCCTTCAATCCTTCTCTCTTGAATCTTCTTCATGACTTCATGCCTTCTCTCTCCTCCCTTTTTCCAACCACCCACCACCACCCCTCAAACGCCACCACTACTCTTACGCCACCACCACTACTTGGGCTTGAGGTAGTAGGTTGGTGGTGTGAAGTGGGCTTGTGGTTGGTGGTGGTTTGTGGGAAGTGGGTTGGTGGTCATGTGGTGGTGGTGGTGGGTGGTTGGAAGAAGGGATGAGAAAGGCATAAAGGGATGATGAAGGTAGGAGATRGATGGATTGAAGGGATTAAATAGAAATTAAGGAGTGCTAATTAAGGGTGAAAATGAGAAGGTCAAACATGATTAAGGGGGTCAAACCATTGATGATGTCATCGGGTTTTATTTTGCAAAAAAAAAAAATTGTTTTAGGTTTCATTTCGCAAATAACGCTTTAAAAGGTTTTCTTTAGCAAAATTTTGGTTATAAAAGGTTTTATCTCAAAACCTAACCATTAATTCAAAGAAGCGATCAAGTTGTCTTACCCAATCAAGAACCTTGTTAGGTTTGAAGCATTCATCAAAATCTGGTAGATCATAAAGTTTGACATTAATTCCATAACCTTGTTCCATATCTTACACGAAACTCCTCAAAACCCTAGCAAAAATCCATCGGACATAACCAAAACTATTGCGCTCAAACCGAACCAAAATCCGAAACACGAATCGTCGTACCACAATATCTCCTTCTAGGCGCAATTGATGTGGTTGCGTGAGATAATTTATCACAAATTATCGGCAAACACTAGTGATGTTCAATTATTTTATTGTGGAAGATTTAATTGAATAACTAATAAAAACTGTTGGATAAAAACCTTGATAGTCTCAACAACAAGGGGTTTCACTCGGCCTCAACCTTATGAGAAGTGGACGCACCACAATAACAACGCTACTTGATTAACTCAAACACAAAACTTGATTTTATTAATTGATTCATCCCATATTTATAATACAAAACAAATATGAAAATAAACTACCTAGGATAAGATATTAAATCATATCCATGTAACAACTGAATATATATATGAAATAACTAATTATATCCTAACAAACTAAAATATCTTAACTACTCTAACAAAACTAGAATTTTCCTAACAAACTAGAATTATCTTAACAAACTAAAATATTTATATCTAATATCAAGATTATATCCTAACAACCTAACAAACTCCTAATTCTATCAATCACGCGTAGCTTTCGGACTGACGTATCTCAATCTCGCGATTAATAAACGACTCAACAAAAAAAAAATACTAAATAAATTATACGAATGCTATTGAATACGCATCACCATTGCCGACCCATCATACACCATCACCGCCTTCACTACCACCCYAAAGCCACGTTACCGCCACCACCTCTATAGTATCGTGGACACCCACCTGCAACACCAACTCCAACTCCACCACCACCATTTCGACCACCTATTCCAACCAACCAACAGCCCAACACCACCTAATTCGAACAGCCACCACCATTTCGACCACCAAATTCGACCAGCCACTACCAAATCGACCAACCACCACAAACTATTTCAATTCGACCCACCTAATTAACCCAAACCACCAAAAACACCATTTCTATCCACTCACAAACCACTTAAAAAATCACCCAAAAAATTCCCAAAAAATCACTCAAAGTTTCAGTCCTAATTAATAACAAAATTCGACCAAAAGCGACCAGAAAATTCGAACAAAAATAACAAAATAAATCACCCAAAATTCGGCCAAAAACACCCCAAAAACTAAAATGAAATTCAACAAAAAWAACACTCATAAAGTACCCAAAAAATGCCTATAAAATCAACAAAATTTACCTTAAAAATTAATACTTTCCACCAAAAATTCGCCTAAAACTGACTTTAATATTCGCCTAAAATTGGCTTGAAAATACGCACAAAAAKCCCACAAAAACAAATCGAAAAAATTTCCAAACAATTGATGATTTGTCACAAAACTTAATTTTGGTGAGTTAATTGAGTGAATTCATGAAATTTTGGGAGTTTAATTGATGATGTTGATGATGATGAAGAGGAAGAAATGAAGGGAAATGGGGAAATGAAAAAGAAAAGATAAAAAAAAAAAGGAGAAATGAAGGGAAGATGATAGATGTCGTGGAATAGGAGAGAGAAAAAGGAGTTTAAGACAAAAAAAATATCATTGAGGGTAAATTTGTCATTTCCTTTAAACTATTCTGTTAGTTTGACTGTTAGTTAGTATGGATTTCTAAACTTTTGTCCAAAACTAGGTATTTAAGTAAAATAAAATTAAAACTAGGTATTTATATCCGGTGTGGAAGTGGGCCAACATTTCTATTGGCAAATAGGGGGTTTCCAAATTCATGGCCATTTTCAAAAGTGACCCGAAATTAGGTATTTATTACCAAATTTTCCTAAAAATAAATAAAACTAATAACTTTATTAATATGTTGATTTTAATTTTTTTATAATGTGARTTAACCTTTTTTAAATGTATAGTGACCTTTTTTATTTTGATATAGTCAGCTTTATGGTAAATATAATGACATCTTTCATTAACTTGCATGTACAAGTGTTTTTGAAGTTATAAGGAAGACTAGAAAGAAAAAAAGTGAAAAAAATAAAAAGATACTTTTAAAGAATGAATTTCTGTTATTCTGTAAATTATCTTGCTTAAGCAACCAAACGTTTACCAGACCAAACAATATGTATAGAACAAGAAGCAACCATGACACATTAGCAACAACCAATAACGTTGAACAATACATTCTGGCACCTGAAGATTTTCAGGTCCTGTATCCCAATCCAAGTCAAAAGAAATGGAAGAGAAAATGTAGCTTTCAGGTATGGCGACAAATTTGAGACCTACTATTGTATTGAACGTCTTATGTAGTTCTTAACTGCAAAACATGTCTTCCTTCTTCTGTTTCCATTGCCACTACAACACCTTTCGTCCAGCTAATATTTAAGAAAACGGGTTGGAATAACTCTCCTTTAGTCTTTTCTTACCTTCTCACACAGGGACTGAGGTGTTTCTATGTTCCTCCTTTACATAATCCTCTGTCCACATATAAAAAGGATTTGAAATAGACTTCTGGATCCCAAAAGATGCACCTCCTTGTCAGTGGATCCATGCAATAGCCATGAGTTGTAGGCAAACAAACTTAAAGACTGTTCTGGTTGGTGACAAAACTTCACCACCACCCCCACACACGCACGCACAAGTAAATAGATCTATGATGGAATTATTGCAATAGGAATAAGTCCTTATTTGTCAAGTAATTCAGAGTTGAGACCACAACAAACAAACAGACAAAAAATGAAGAAAGGCTAAGCATACAAGGAAGACGCCTTATTCAATGGAGGATCTCTACGGCCAAATTTTGAACAAATAAATCATGATTGTTTTATAGATAGTACATATCACAAGAAGATAACAACAAGATGTTTTCAGCTTCACTCGCTGCGATAATCCACCTAAAACACTCATTGTACAGTGTTGCAGAAGATATGAGATTCATTGTACACTSATTGTACACTGTTGCAGAAGATATGAGATTCCTTCCTACATATGCATAGCTTAGTGCAATTCTTTCTCTCACCTAATATACTCATTCAATTTTCCAAAATAACTGTTATCTCAAGCAAATGCCTAATTTATCAAAAAGACCTCGTAACATGAATGTTCCTCACTTAACTTTCAAGAGAATCACGCTGAACGACATTGAGATATCCTTGAAGCTTACTAAACATATAAGAGCATATAAACTGGACATACAAATTAAGAATAGTTTGAACTTTGACAAACCTGAAATTACATCAATTATTATGCTATGCTATGCTATGCTATTAACTCCTAAATGAGGTTGCAATCATGTTTTCAAAAAGATAATACAATGATCAAGCAAACAATATTAAATTGTAAAATGGAATTCAACAGATTAATTGAGAAATATAGTAGAATTAAAACTTACCAAAAGGGCTTCGGAAGGTTCCAACCAACGATCAGGAACCTTAATTTCCTCGACTGAGTCATGTGGGTCTGCTTCATTGGTAAAAGAACTGAGACAAAATTGGGTTTTTTTTAGCAAAAACCCTAATTGAAATTGGGATTTAGAAGGGTAATTTGAAGTCAAATTAAATGGGAATTTTGGAGAAATTGAAATAGGATAAGAGAGAAAACGGTTTAAGGTTGAGAAAGGGATAAAAGAAACGAGAATTGTAGTCATCTTTGAGCGGAAGTTGGACTTCACTGTAAGCAATGGCGGGAATTAGTTGCAGATGCCAGATGGCCTCTCAATCTCTAAGGTAAACAATTCACTTTGGACGTATTAGGCGCAACTAGGGTTTATTAATGAACCTAGGCTCGGCTCCAGCTTGTTACTGAGGGCTCGAGGCTCGCCTTGAGCTCGTTAGTAAGGGCTTAAGGTTCGACTCGAGCTCGTAGCTTGTTGAGCCTTAAATTTTGAGCTCGGCTTGAAGTCGAAAGCTCAAAAGTGAGGCTTCGCTCGAGGATCGAACTCGAGCTAGGTTTATAAAAAAAGATTTATTTTATATATTTATTTTTTAATTTGTGCCTTTTTATTTTATTTTTACTGTTTTTACAAAAAGAATAAGGATTTCATTAAGGGTTTTCCCCACTGTAGTATAGCGAATTTCCATTGTATGCCTGAATGTTTTTATCCCTTTGGTATAGTCTCAGGTTTAGAAATGTTCTTAAATATACATTATTCAATTAAAAGTAACGTTTAACCACCTCAAACCACACGAATCATCGCAAGCCATTAGCGAAATCCCGAATAATGTGCGTAATCGAGGAAATGGTCAGTGTGGTCCTTAAAGGTTTACGGAGAGAGAACAAGGATATTTATATTAGAGAGAGAAAAAAGTGAATTTAAAAAAATCGCAGTTTAAGTGAGGTTGTTGGCGATAATTTGGGGCTTTCGGTGATGGCTTGCGGTGAATCGTGTGCTTTGGTTGGTTACGTAGTTAACGTTACTTTTTAATTGAATAATGCTATATTTGGGAACGGTTCCTAAACCTCGGCCATATTAATGTGAATAAAAAAAACCCAGACATACCAATGAGAATTCGCTAAACCTCAGACATACCATTAGGAAAAACCCTTTCATTAATAAGAAATCGTCAAAAGACACTTACAATCAATAGAAGAAAAAACAAAAATTCCAACAAGAATACAAAACACCTTAGACTAATTAAATCGAGATTTGATTTAATATAGCCTTAATAAAAATCTTCATCCAAAGCAATACAATATGTGAGTTCACTCTRATTCGGCATAATGTCTACTGATGCGTAGTTGTTTGGGTGAGCATGCTTTTGTGGTTTTCTGAATTCTTTTCGAGATCGGGAAACCCTAAATCTCCATTMTCCAACAAATGAAAAAAATTATGAAACCCTAGATAATTCAATCTTTCATAAGACAAGACAAGAAAACTACACTCCAAACTCTCACAAAAGAAGAAAATAAAAAATCCAAAAATTGGGGATAAAACTCTTATAAAGAGATAGATAAGGAGGATTATGCATAAACAAACAAGAAAAAACAAAGCAAGAGAAAGAAGAATTAGGGCTTACCACCATCAAAGAGATGATGGTAGCCCCAAAAACTGAAGAAAAAGTTAAGGTTTTATTGAGTTGATTTTGCACTTCACCAACAAGTCAACTACCCAATGTTGTTTTTGGTTCGGTAAGGGGCTGCCGCTCTTGTTACTGATTATAAAGATAACCTTGCTAACGTAAATGGCTCCTAAGTTCGTAGAAGAAGTTAAGAATGTATGAACGTAAGAAATTAAACTTGTTTTGGAATAAGATTGAAGCTTAGGACAAACAGAAATGAAAGTCATCCATTAGATAGTAACGATAGAGTCAAACTACAACTGTATTACAAGGAAGGCTGATTAGCTCCATGTTTACATAATTGGGAATGATAAAGGGAACTATTGATCCATAAGGATGAAATATGCTACGATAAACTAATCTAAACTAAGCTACACTATACTTGGTTTCTAAGCCAAGTGAGGCTAAGAAATTTCCTATTTAAAGCTATAAAATGCGAAAGATAAGTGTTTGTTTGATGTGTGTTTGATTGTCCTTCTGTTGTTTCGGCTTTGCCTATTTATAGAGATCATGGGAAGTTTGCARCGATTACTCCTTATAGCAGTTATTTGACGCTCCTTTTCAATGATTGAATTGTTCCGTGCTTTCCCTCCTAGTCTCCTTTCGTTGCTTGATGTTCCATGGACCTTTCTATATTGGGTTGTCTCTAAAGGGGCCACCTCTCAAGTATTCCCTTCTAGGGCTTATGTCCTATCCCTAAACAGGAGTATTCAATAAGTGTCGAGTATCGTCTGTCTCTAGTTAACATTTATCTTAGTCGTCGTTGGTCAAACTCTTAGTCAATTGTAGTCAATAATAGTCAATATTACACAATAAAGTCAACCAAATATTTTTTATCAGTAACAAATTGCCCCCTTAATTTGMAAGGGCGATATCACTAGAGCCCTTGCTAATTAACGTTTCGGACATCGTTAGAGGACTAGTGACCTATCATTTTTAAGCTATTGTTGTGACAATGGCCTTATGAAGTAATTATAATTTTGTGGTCACTCACTTTTGTTATAAAAATGAATCGAAGTGTTTTTTGGTACATAGGATACACTACAAGAAAATGAGTATTATAACGACGCTTTTGCTGCGACGCTTTTTGTATAGTGTCACACAAGAAATTAGGCAAAAAAAAGAAATTGCACATAAGGACACTTTTAAAGGTCAATATTAATTTTGACTATTAAAAGTGTCATAATATAGGCTAATATGACATGCAAAATTGCAGCGCAAATCACTATATGTGGCGATTTTAGTATATTTTTGGATTTTAGAAATAAAAATAAATTTTTTGCCGCTAATCTTTCGCACTACTCTACTGGGCTACTGGCTAGGAAGTCGGAATAAGTAAACTAACTGCTATTCTCGTTCATCACCTTCCATTCAATTTCAACCACGGCATCAATCAATACATTGCAAAAGCCAATTGCTCTAAACTTCATCACCTTCAATCCAATCAATAATGGCATGCATCAGCAATTTCCTCTTCATTGCTTAAATTTATAACAACAATCAAGAGTAGTGTCCAATTTCAATTTCAAAAGCCAATTGCAGTTCAAATTCGATTCCAAATTTGATTAAAAGGGTTTTGATTTCGTTTTAATTTGATCAATACAATTACCAATCTCTCCAAACTTAGGTAAGAATCTTTTTATTCTATCTTACTTTATTTTTGCATGTCCCATCAATGAGGTTATAATCTGGTTAAATTTGTTCGACAATTTGGTTCAAAATTTGTATATAATGTTGAATTGAGTGCATTGTTGGTTAGTGCAATTATTTTCAACAAATTGAGTGCCACATAATTTGAATTGAGTCCAATTTGTGTTGAAATAATGTGACGGAGCTTTTGAACAAATTGAAATTAATTGTCTTCAAATAACGATCATGAAATTGGGGGAAACTTTAATTAATGGATTCATGTCACTAAGATTGTGCAACCCTATTATCATCAATAACTTGTCACACATCATTAGCCGTATAATATGATCTGACAATTAACATAATATATTGAATAATAATAATTGAATCATTTGACTAGCGTTCAATTTTGTTCTATTGGGTGATTAATTATATAGCAACACTATTTATTATGCTCTTATGTTACTAGTATGTTCAATTGTCCTCGAAATGTATAGTAAATTTACTTTTTTATGTTTAAAAGGAATGATCCGAGCTTCAAACTTTCTGGATTAGTTGTGTTCTATTTGTTTAGCGCGATGGCTATTTTAGGTTCATTTATAGTTTTATGACGGTTGTAGTTTAGTTGCATAGTAACAGAAGCAAGTAAGGTTATAGTCTCTATAATTCCCATATGAGATATGTAACAGAGAATCATGAAACAAATCGGCTTAGACTTAAACACAAGCAAAAAAAATTTTGAAACAAGAAGGACAGTCTGAAAGAAGTCACCTAAGTTTAGACTTTAGACACTCCGAAGAAAATTAATAGTCTGAAACATAATTCAGATGCAGAAAAATCAAAAGTTAAAGTGTAACCAAGTTAAAACATCCACTTACATTGAACGCAATATAGATTTCCACCATCCGGCTTAGCCTCCAATTGCATTGAATAGAGAATATTCCCGGGTATAAGTATTGGGACTATAGAGCATCACCGGGCGCAGGTTTTCGATGATGAAGTCAAGAGTTCATTGGCAGCACTAGCTCAGCAGTGAGGACAATGTTGTATTCGAACTTCACTTGCACCTCTAATTGCAGTCATAACTCCATTGCCTAAAAATGGTAGTCCGTTGTTAGCTTGTGGAAACAACAGCATTATCACTGAAAACCGAACTCTTTGTTGCCACCCCATCTACAAACTTCTGAGTGTGTCTCTCATAACTCTTCAAATATCAAAGAAACCTGGGAAAAACAAAGCATATACAAGTACGGGCATTAGCAACCACCCCAAATGAGAATTATTCTTCATATACGCCCAATTATTTTTATACATACAAAATGTTTCATTTGTTTTTTTTTTTGTATACTACTTGATTTAGCCAGTTCCCATCGTATAACGCAGTGAATGGTTATTTCATAAGGGTCTTCTCGTACGCTTCCATCCTCCAAATATAGACTCTTACTCCTATGAAGACAAAACTGAAATACTTGATAGATTCCACAATGGTCTCTCAATTCTCAATAACAGACTTCCTATTTGTGTTCTTGAGTTCAATACATAATGTTTAAAATCAGAGTTTATTGTAGTAAAAAATTTAATATATCTTTAAGAGAGAGAGAGAGAATATATTGAAATGTATGTTTATATGCAAGTTAGAGCTTATGAGCCTCCAATATATAGGTTTAAAAACTGTCACGAGCACTCTCTCCTCGACTAATATAAACATTAATAATAATCGCGAAAATAAGTTGAAGGCTAAGACCAATGATTGATGATTTGATTTAATTAAGCAAAGTTCAAAAATCTCAGCTTTTACACAAATGAATTTTAGTTAAGTCTGTTATGACAAACTTAGAGTCCTGAGCCTCGAGAATCTCATAAAATTGTGGTTGAGTGAGTGTTATATATGTCTCCAATACTAGTCATTTTATGTTTTTGTTAATAAACAGATTAACTCTCATCTTAGCTTGTGGCTTCAGAAATCTCCTTGAGTACTGCTTCCGGCTGCGTCAAACTGTCCTGTCTGTTTATTGAGAGAGAGGTGTCGAAAAAACTCGCATTCCAACCTATACGGATCAAATTTTAGCAGCAGCAAAAATATAAGAACTAGTAGAGATCATACATCTGTCAGCTGAAAGAATTGATTAAATACTAACATCAACAAAGTGAATAAGACTGACAGTATTAAATTCTATGGTGGCAGCGAGTACCAATTTAAACATGATTATGATTCTGATTTGCTATAAATATAAACAATTAGGCTTAATGAAGATTTGATGACTAATTACTCATCAATTAAACCTGAATGTCCTGAATATTCAAATTCTTATTCATTTTCACCCCGTGTAACTAGCCTACTTAGAGTGCAAAGTAAGTTCGACTACAACAGATTGTCCTCACTGCGGAGCTACTGCTGCCAAAACTCTTGACCTTCTTATCGCAGACCCCGGTGTGCCATTATCCCACACCGTACTACCCAGTAATTCATCAATTTTGTACCTCCTTTTTTTAATATTACTCATATTAGTTGCATATCACATGCAATGTTATGATAAGTTCTAGTTCTTTGTACTAATCCTACTTATGGTGAAGTACTCCCTGTATAAAGATGAACAACAAATGAATGATAACAAGGCCAATATATTCTGATTTCAAAATTTCTTAGTTTTTCCAAACAAGTTTTAGAATTGAAATTAGATTCAATTTCTGAATTTAAATTTAAGAAAGTGAAATGAAATCCACCAGATTCCAAACACATAAACTAATCCAATCCCTAGAGACAGCCAGCACCCTTCCTCATATCCACCTCTCTTTCCACAAATTCTATTTTCACCAGTAAAAAGAAAAGGAAAATCATATAAATGTTATCTTATGATTCGAAGATGCATTGAAGACACTAATAGAAGAGTGGGTTCTATCGGTTATTTTACGTGATTAAGAACAACGCAAAGTTAAAAGTTCACTCGGTTTATTTTACTTGGTTGTAATAAAACGCAAAGTAAAGTTCAAAAAGTTGGATAAATTTAAGAAGAGAAAACGAAGAACATGAATCTATTCAATTGTCATTCTTAGCTTCCCTACATAGCAGCCCCCGTTTGATTTGCATTTGATTCCAATTTTGATATACAAATGAAAGAACCTTTCTTTGTAGCCAAATTCAAGGTTGTGAAACTAAAGCTAACACCGTTACAAAACTACTTTTGACATACTAAATATGAGGTTGAACCAAATGAGCCCTTCAACTTCATTCACAAAATTATGTCCAAGAATACAAAAAATGTTTTGTTTACAATGTGATCACTAATAATGTATGTCTCTAACCTGAGTCTCTAGAGTAAAAAGCGTATTATATTACAATATTACATGCATGCTTTGGATAGCATGACTGACCCTCCATTTGCATGACCTCCAAACATGTTTGCACTTTGCACTTTTCGCCGTTTGCTGAATGAACCCAAACCTTCGCCCAGTCTTTGGCCTTCCATGCTTAATTTATAAGCACTGAAAAACTTAACCATCTTCATGTAAACTAAAAAAATAAGAAATGTGTCATGAAATATTTGAAACACCCATGCAACTCTTGTGTCAAAACCACCATACTAAACAGTAACCATGTAATAAAAGTTTGATCTGAATTTTAAGTGTATCACACAACAATAAAACACCGGACTATTGCTATTACCATAATCTGTTTGTAAATTTTAT